>PVKU01003983.1:0-160732 GCA_004027475.1 Anoura caudifer
CAAGGGACATAAAGGAAAGAATAAACAAATGGGATCTCATCAACATAAAAAGCTCCTGCATGGCTAAAGAAAATAGTATTAAAATAAAAAGAGAACCAACCATATGGGAAAACCATATTTGCCAATGATACCTCAGACAAGGGTTTAATCTCCAAAATATATAAAGAACTTACACAACTCCACTCTAAGAAGACAAGCAACCCAATTAAATGGGCAAAGGACTTGAACAGACACTTCTCCAAGGAGGATATACAGAGGATCCAGAGACACATGAAAAGATGCTCAGTCTTGCTAGCTATCAGAGAAATGCAAATTAAAACCACAATGAGATACCACTTCACACCAGTTAGAATGGCCATCATAAACAAAGCAACAAACAACAAGTGTTGGAGAGGATATGGAGAAAAGGGAACCCTAGTGCACTGTTGGTGGGAATGCAGACTGGTACAACCACTATGGAAAACAGTATGGAATTTTCTAAGAAAACTAAAAATGGATTTGCCTTTTGACCCAGCAATCCACTGCTAGGATTATATCCTAAGAATCATGAAACACCAATCCAAAAGAACCTATGCACCCCAATGTTCATAGCAGCACAATTTACAATAGCCAAGTGTTGGAAGCAACCCAGGTGCCCATCAGTAAATGAATGGATCAAGAAACTATGGTACATTTACACAATGGAATTCTATGCAGCAGAAAGAAAGAAGGAGCTCCTACCCTTTGCGACAGCATGGATGGAACTGGAAAGCATTACGCTAAGTGAAATAAGCCAGGCAGTGAAAGACAAATACCATATGATCTCACCTTTAATAGGAACCTAAACAACATAACAAACAAACAAACAAGCAAGGAAAATATAACTAAAGACACTGAAATAGAGAACAGGCTGACAGTGACCGGAGGGGAGAGGGGAGGGAATTTCAGGGGAAAAGGGGAAGAGTTTACAGGAACAAGTATAAAGAACACATGGACAAAAACTAGGGGTGGTGGAAATGGGAGGGAGGTGGGGAGGGCTGGGGGGTGGGCTGGAATGGGAGTAAAAGACAGAAAACTACTTGAACAACAATTAAAATAAAATAAAATAAAATAAAATAAAATAAAATAATATTAAAAAAAGAACCTATTATGTGGGTGCATGACATTGGGTTCTTCACATGGAAAGCAAGGAGCTGGAATAGATCTTTCATTCACACATTCATTCATTAGACATTTGTTAAGTGCCCTTGATGTGCCAAGCTCTAAAAGCTGAGGGCACAATGTTAAAAAAGCCATTACAGCCCAAAGGATGATCTTTCAGCCACTCCCTGAGCCAATCTTCTGTAATGTTATTTATTAGCATCTTTATGCAGTGCCATTCCCATTTAGACGAGATATTTCCCCACATTATTTATTTCTCCATATTTCTTAAGAGTCTGCCTTGTAACACCAGTAGAACAGCCAGCCAGGGTGTCGGGGTGAAGGAGCTGCCAGCTGCTCACCGCAGGCTAGATTCTGGAGAAGGGAAGGCACTAAATTAGATCATTCCTCCCCCTTCCTGGCTCAGCCCAGTGCTCTCGTTTCTCCTGCACATTTTAGGCTCTCCTGAAAGTGTGAGTGAATGACTGAATGCTCTGTCTCCTTCTTCTCTCTCCTTCTTGAACTGCTCGGGGCTGGGCATACTATACTGCTGTTTCCCCAAATGCAACCCAAAAGACCCATCCTTAAGGACCACCTTTCCTGGTCCTTCATCCTCTGAAGAGGAGGCCATGTGAGACTAAGCACAACATCCCCAGCTACCATTTGCCAATATCAGGTACTTGGCCAAATATGTCTGCATGTTGCTCCATATAATTCTCATCTAATGTCTACTAGAGTAGGGTCTCTTATTATTCTCTCTGCCTCCCAACACACACACATTTCACAGATAGGAGGCTGAGGTACAGAGAGTCAGGGACTTGTCAAAGATCAGACAGCTAGGAAGGCGAAAGAGAGAGCCAGGTTCAAAGTCTAAGGTTCTTTGACTTTCAAGCCTGTGTTCTTAAACCTAACACCTCATGGCTTTTTGTAACAGAAAGGACTCTGGGCTTAGACTTTCGGCCCCTGACACTGGACTCTCAATATCCAAAACCCTAAGCAAGTCCCTTGCTGCTTCAGGGTCTCAGTGTACTTGTGTGGAAACGAGTTAAAATAGCAGTAGTACCTCTTTTGCCTACCTCCCAGGGTTGCTGTGGGGTCACATGCTGCCTGCATCATCCACCCACCCACCCAATTTTGCTAAGCATTGCCTTCCCCTGAGCATATACTCTTGGCCCTAGCAAGGATGATGAAGGCCCACTAAGATGATATATGAAAGCTACTCTTGAAACGAAAACACGTGAGTTGTTACCTTCCTAGAGAAAGAGTTTAGGCTAACCTCCTTATTCATTCCCTTAGTCAACAATGAGCATCTCTATGCACAGGGCATTGTGCTAATCACTAGGACTACAGATACCAAAAGGAGTATAATGAAAGACAAGGCTGCACAGATGCAGACAGTATCTTCCATCATTTATTAAGCCATCACCTTGTATCATTTAGAAGCACACAGCAGTTGGGAGCCGTAAGGCAGTGTTAATATTCTAAGTAACACTTTGCATGAAGGTGAAGAATTGCTCAAGGAAGTAAAAAAATTAGGTGATTTCAATTTCACAATTAATTTGTCACAGTATCTCAAGGACTAATGAGAGCTTTTTAGGAGGTGGGAACACACCAGGACCAAGATGCCTCTCTGAATCCTGGCCCTGCATGTTAGGATAACAGTATCAGGGGAAATACATGGAAGTCTAAAAAGCTCCTCTCTCTTGCTTCTGTGGTAAACATGCATGCTGCTTCCTTGAGAGGTGGCTGTGCCATGCAATGATTTTAAATCCATGGCTCTGGGTAGCATGAAGATTCTCCGTCACTGAGTTTGAAATCACCTGCTCAACCACATGGAAAGCCTCTCTTTCCCACTTGGGCTTTCCCCAAATGGCTCCCAAGGCTGATGGTTTTGGTCCTGTGTGGGTGTTCTGAGGACAGAATCAGGCAAGCATCTGCATGAAAAGCCAAATCAGAATCTTTTCATTTCCAATTAAATGCTGGAGGAGCAGTAGACTTAAGAGAAACAACCAGCCTTTTTTTCTCTCTTCCTTCAAAAATGTAAGATAATCATTTGATGTTTCCCTACATGAAAATCTGTGCTTCAAGAATGGATCCTCCTGAAATGAGCACTGACTCACCAGGTGCTCAGTGGGTTGGGCAGTGAGCTTTACATTCCTGAGTAGAGCCCTCAAGAGAATTGGCAGAGAGCAATGCTAGTGTTTTACTGAGAAGTAGTACATAGATGTTGCTGTTGTTTAGGTGCCCAATGAAGTTGGTCCTGATGGAATTTTAATGATGGTGCCACATTCCTGGGCTCTGCCTCCAAAAACATTATTTTCAGAAGACTGGAGGGTATAACACTGCAATTTGTTCCCCTCGTTTACTTGCTCCCTAATTATCTCAGAGTTCCAGAACTTTAAAGCTGGAAGGGACTTTAAAAATATGATTTAGGAATCATCTCATCCACCCATATTGCCATTTTATTAGTTAAGGAATGAGAGACCTAGAGAGATATAGCAATTGCCAAAGCTAACTCAATGAAATGGATATTGAAGCTAAGACTGCAACCTCAATGTTTTTGGTCTTCATAAATCATGTCAATGGCCACTCGTCTTCATATTAGTGTCATTGACAAGAAGGGGTAAAATTATAGATCTGTGATAATATAAAACAGATAATCCCTCATTTAACACCAGCGTAATATATTGCAGGACGTAAATGTTGAGGCCAATAGGTTTGTACAACAGTGTAAGCCGTGTAACTATCAGGAAAAGTTCCAGCTTGAAGAGGGATTTGTAGGGAAAGGAAAGATATTTCAGATACTCCCCACTAAAGATATTAGTTTAAGAGACAGATTTATCCCCATTTAAAATCAATGGCTATCAGTAGCATAAAGTTTTATTTCACTACCTAATCCTCAAAGACCGAAAAAAGTAAGATAAAATAATTATTTATCAGGCTATAGACATTGTACAAAGAGATCTATATTACATGTCATTTATCCATTTATCCACTCAACAAATATTTCTTCAACATCTAACAATATGCTAGGCAGTGTTTTGGACAACAGGAAGACAAAACCATATCCCTGAACTCTTGGAATTTCTATTTAGGTGGGGAGTTAGGTAATAAACAAGCAAATTAAAAAAGGCTTCCAATTTATGCAACTACTACTTTGTTCCTTCAGGAAACTTACTAAAATGACAGCAAAGACATAAACCCGTAAGGAAAAGGATGCAGGGAAGAGATGACAGGAGATGACAGTGGGTATCAGTGGATCCTGAAATCAACAAAATCTTGGAAACTGGAAAACAGAAGGACATGGGATAACTAAGTAGGTCACAGAAAGGTAATGTGTCTATCCCCAGCTGGGGGAATCGTGACAGTTCACACTGCAGAAACTCTCAGGACTCAGAGACCAGGTACCTCTGAAGGCAGAGGCGCAGGGAGGGGTACAAAATAGGAGGCTCAGTAGAAAGTATGTCTAAGGTGCAGGGAGACCCTGAGATTCTCTCTCCTGCTCCATAAAACCAGGTGAGTCTCATCTTAGCACCTTTCTCATAACTGTCCTTAGAAGCCTGGAAACCAAGCCTCTACCTTCCAGGAGGAGACAAGGATTCCTGTAGGGCAAATGGGCAATCCATGAAAAAAAAGGATTAAAGCTGGCGATATGTGTAAGTTCCCAACCAACAGCCAGGCCTGGTCCCTACCTAATCTCTCTGTGATGGAATTCACACACACAAGGTTCTAGGGCTTTCCTCTTAAATGAAAGAATCCTTGCCAGAGAAACAGTGTCCAAAACAAACAGAGAAAAACAAAGGGAGCAGAAAAAGACTCAAAAATCAACTGAACATGAAACAACAACGGAATGCAGTACAAAAAGGCTCATTCAAAGGATAAGAAAGAACCCTTGCAATTAGAAGATATCATAGCAGAGATTAAAAATTATATAGTAAGTTTGGAAGATAAGGTTACAGAAGCCACCTCTGAAGTAGGAAAAGACTGAAAGTAGGAGAGAAAAAGTTAAGGAAATGAGAGGATCAATAGAAAAGGGTTATTATATAATTTAAAGGAGTTTCTGGAAGAGAAAAGACAGAAAACAAATGAGTGGAAATTATGTTTAAAATTTGAGAAAATCACCAAGAACTGAAGGAGTGCAGGTTTTGAGTAGGAGGGCTAGCCTAAGGGTAACAGGAGCCAACAGGAGTAGAAAGGCAGGAGACAGGATGGATGTCTTCAACAAAAGATCGTACTTAGATCCAGGGAGGACTTTTAAAATCAGTCATGGATGGTGATTATTACTCCCTTTTAATATGAGGACAGCAAGGCTGAGAAAGGCTAAGGCATTGCTCCACGGTCGCACAGCTAGTAATCAGCGGGACTCAGACCTAGGTCAGTATAACGCCTAAGCATGTGCTCTGAACTGCAACCTGGTATTACCTGAGACTTCTCTAGACTGATTCTGCCGTCAGCTGTATTAGTGACTCTGCCAGATCTGTGTTACCAGCACACGTTCTTGAATTAGCCAGAGCATACCGAAAGGGTGAATGTTGAGAAGTATGGGGTCAGTTACACAACACTCCCTTCAATCCAAGAAACTGGGCCATGCCCATTGCTAGATTTGGGAAGCAGATTGGAGTCAGTGTAATTCTGGAAAGTCAAACATATGTTTGAACTACAGAACTTAAGGAAAAGCAAACATCTCCAGCAACAAAGATGCCAACTCCACTCTGTGATGGGCTTAGAGACAGGATTCTCAGTGGAATCCTCGTGACCATCACAGACCTGCCTGAGGTAGAAATTTCACTGAAGTTCCAGTTGGATAGACTTGGCACTGGGATTCTATAGAGTCTTTAGGTTGAAGGTAAACCTAGGCATTAAGCAGGTTTCCTCTAGCATTCCAACAGCTCAGTAAAATGTCCATTCAGATCTTTGCCAGTCTGGGTGATTCCAAGGGGCTGAGTCTAAAGCTAATTGATTAAAAAGAGGGAGAGGCAGAGCGGAAAGATGTATCCTTCTTTCCCGAAGTTTGGATTCTTAAGTGAACTATACCATTAAATGCTTCCTTTCTCTCAGTCCATACCACTGAGGGTGGCACAGTGGTCTCAGAGGGCCAACATCTCAGGAAGTAAACCGTTTACCCAATATGATGAAGTGCCAGCAAAAGCAATCTCCTGGGTCAAAGAATTTCAGCAGCCTTTTTTGCTTGAGTCATGCCAGTGTGAGAGTTTGACCCTGAGTGTATAAAGCTTCTTGCTCCTAGGCCATTACAGTAGCAGCCAAAAATGAAAAGCCTTGGCTAAGGAGAGGAATATATCTTTTTTCTTGGCTGCTTTGTGGCTACTTTTCAGTGTGAAGACCCAAGAAGTAAACATGAAATCATCTACTTGCTCTGTCCTTTAAGAAAAAGCCCTTATTTCTTATGTTGACCTTTCTAAAAAGTTTGTTCATGCAACTGCAAAAGGACGGAAGGCAGCATGGTGCAGATGTGTGGATGCGAATGAGGAGGTGGCCACAGGCGTGACCCTGGTGCTGAGCGATCCCAGTCGAGCTTTCAAGAGCTTTTCTCTGAGCAACTGCTTCCCCAGCACCCCATAATTAGCCTGCTCTCTGGGCTGCATGCAGATGGAGTGGTTGGGGAAGAGGAGAAAGAGAACAACTCCAGAAGCAAAAATTATGCAGCTGTCTAGCAAGAGAGGGAAGATCACCGACAGAAAATTAGGAAAAGAAATAGGACCATAGGAAGCTTTAAATTATTTTCCACAAATGTCATAGGATTAAAGAGAAAGCCTCAAGCAACACAGCTACCTTCTCTACCCGCTCCGAGTACTAACAATACTCACTCCTGAACAGCAGTGCGCTATGCAACAAGGCTTACCTTGAACTTAGGACCTGCAGCTCAAATCCAGACTTAGGGACTGGCTGGTCTTAATCACATTGGTGCCCTCAGAACCAAAGCTGAGACACTTTTGGGAATCAAAAACTCTCAGACTTTGAAGTGAAGAAAACAATGCTTTAAGATTCCAGGTGAATTTGGAGTTCCATTGCCAAAAGTAAACAGACATACAAATGTAGACACTTTTACCCAAAGATGCCATTATTGTACTCGTAGTGAGCTCTGGCATTTAGAATAATAAACATTGAGTTGGGATATTAAGATTATCCTGCTAAACCCAGTAGAGTTAATAACAATAGCACAGGCACAGAATAATTTCTCGGAAAATGATGAACACATGTGAATAATTCCCTTTCTCACAACCTGCTTCCCTGAAGCCTAACTACTACTCCAAAATTCTTCCAACTTTCCAAGCATGCTGCAGTCTTGAGCATCCTCCCAATGCACGCAGCGGATGCAGACTCAGCCATCATTCTAGCCAAGCCCTAACGTCAATGTCTCTTCTCAGCACGCTCTCTCTCTAGCTCCTGCAAGTATTCAGGAAGCTTCACTCTGCATGTACACCCTCAGCCTGAGGTGCGAATTAGAGCTGCCCCCTGTCCTGCCCACCCAAAGCCATATAAACGGGACGTGTTAAAAACAGCAAACCAAAACCTAGAAAGTCACCTAAAGAATTCCAATTTACCAGAGAACTATTGTACATATGGCAAAATAAAATCACCTGATGAAATCCTCCCAATATTTGTTATTTTAAAATACTTTGTAGGTTAACTTTGATAGAGAGTCTCAGGAGCTCAGGCCCTTAACCTGATTTTAAAGAGTTCTCACCAATGAAGACTGTTTAAAAACCAAGACAATTTATACCCCAAATTATACTGTCAGTCAATGGAAAAATTTCATTAAAAAAGATCATTTTCTGTTCTTCTTTTTTTCTATTTAATCTTTATTAATTTTTTTTAGATCTTATTTATTTACCTTTAGAGGGGAAGGGAAGGAGAGAGGGAGAGAAACATCAATGTGTGGTTGCCTCTCCTGCGTCCCCTGCCAGGACTGGCCCGCAACCCAGGCATGTGCCCTGACTGGGAATCGAACCTCGATCCTTTGGTTCGCAGGCCTGCACTCAATCCACTGAGCTACACCAGCCAGGACTATTTAATCTTTATTGTATTTTTTTCCATTACCATTTAGTCCCCTTATACCCACCTCCCCCCAGCAATCACCACACTGTTGTCCATGTCCATGAGTAAAAAGGGAGACTTGTATGTAGTGTATGTTCTCTTCTAGATGCTTCACACCTCAATACTAGTGATAGATTAGGAGAGTGTGCTCAGTTTCCCGATGCTGGCCACAGTCACCCCTTTGCCACTGAGAAAGTAGGATGTATCAGCTCTCCATTGATGCCACTAAGAGTCTGCCTCTCGGGAAACTGGAACTAAGATACATGTCTGACTTTGCTTTAGCTTGGGTACAGCAAGAGTTGTTGTGCGTGTGTTTTTTCACCCCAAATGGGCAGTAGCTTTTGAAAAAGACCCCAAATTGCATGTCCCTGCTTGCAGTGTGGAAATGTTTAACATAGTGGTATGGGAATATGACCAGTAACATGCTGAATGTTTATCAGATCTCTTAAAACAAAGAATCGTCAGCCCTGGCTGGTGTGGCTCAGTTGTTTGGAGCATCTTTCCATAGACTGAAAGGTCGCAGGTTCAATTCCTGGTCAGGGCACATACCCATGTCATGCTGTGTATGGGAGGCAACCAATCAATGTCTCTTCCTCTCTCTCTCTCCCCCTGCGCCCTCTCCCCACCCTGCTTCCTTTCTGAAAGCAATGAAAAAATATCCTCAGGTGAAGATTAAAAAACAAACAAAAAACAAAGAACCTTCAAACAGTCCTCTTTTCTTCCAAGAGAACCCCATAGTGGTGATGGAGCGATCACAGAGCGAGAGTGGCTGCCGGAGGTCTGTGGTCAGGGCACAGGCACTACCCCTGGTGAGCCCCCATGTTTTTCTATTGTGAAGCTCAGAAGGGTAGAAAACCCACATTTGGATTCCACCTGCCCTGGAGTTTCAGCATCGCCAAGATCTTTAGCTGTAATTTCTGCCAGTTTTCTTTTCTTTCTATATGGCACAGACCAAGGAACTCATGAGAGCACTCTTCCTATTGATATTGCTCCGGGCTACATTACCTGGTTTCCTTTTTAAATGTTTTTTCTCCCTTTCTTCATTAACATCTTCCTATCTTTTTCATATACATACTATTTTAATAGGTAATATATGGCACTAACATGGTACTCACTTCCAAAGATAGAATGAAAAGTGACTCCCCCCCAATCCCTGTCTGCCAAACTTCCCAGATCCACATTCCAGGCAGTAGTTACTGGTGTTTGCATTCTTTGAAAAATGAGGGGGACCAAAATCATATACTATTCCTATGGAGTGTGTGATGAATGCTGGTTATAGCCCGAGGACCTCCTGCCTTTGGCAGGTGGCGACTCTCTCACAGTGGCCTGGCGTACACTTCCTGGCATTTCATTCTCCTCCCACTCACCCCAATATAACAGTGCTGGACACGCATCGCCAGTGCACTGTGAGTCAGGGGTTCTTCTACCTTGGGAGCATCGAATGAAAGACCTGCAAAGGGTCCTGAGGGGTCATCCAGCATCATGCCTTCGTAAAGAAGTAGCAGGCCTAGGGAGCATAAGATCACACACTGGGTAAGAGGCAGAGTGACTTCCCTAATCCCCTGATCTTTTCACTGTGGCACCAGCACTTGGCACTCTTGGACTGGCCACATTCCCCTGGCCTGTACTTATGTCTAATTTATCTGCATCAAATCCTATTCTGTTACTTAAGGATCATTTTTATAAATTCAAATAATGTCCTTACATTTATTACTAATTTAAAACATTGCTCCTGTGAGCGATGGATCCCGAAGAAGCAATATCAACAATTACTCTTTCTTTTTTTCTTTCTGGTCCATTTTAAGGTACTTAGTAAGATGTATCACTGTAACAACCCTTCAGGGGATAGTGGTATTTGTGGCAGGCTGGCTCTTCAGCTCTTTGTGGAGTTGAGCAAAGTGTCTTGATTTCAGTTCAGTGTATTGGAAGACCTTTGTCAGCGGGCTGCCCCAGGGAGCCTATTACACCCTAGGTTACTGCAGAGCCTGGGCCAGTGGAAGAAGCAGCCCCTCCTGTACCAGCATTAACAGCCAGTGCAAAAATAATAATGAGGGCTATCATTTGTTGAGCCTGGCAAGTGCTTCATACACATTTCTCACTTAATCCACACAATACCCTGAGAACTAGTTCTCTTTACTCATCTTCATTTAAGCAACTTGATGGACCAACCAGTACTTTCCATTCCCTTTAGACTACTTACTGATGCCTGCGGCTCATCGACTCTTCATGGGCTGTAATTTACTTGTGTGTTTCTGCTCCCACCAGCTGACTCACAGGTACACCAGGAATCAGTTGAGTTTGTTCCCAAACCTGATTATGCCAGCGTACTTATTATGGTAAATACATAATATTAAAAAGGATAACAGCAATGATGACATATAAATTATAAAAATGCTAATTGCACAAAACTTCCTTACACGCTTTAGAAACAGTCATTGCTTTGCTTAAAAATCTGTTGAATTTAGTGTGATAGGAACTATAAGGTATATTATAAAAAGAAAACCAAACAGCATCTAGAAAGATTCTGTACTCTGTTTTTGCAAATGGCTTCAAATTCCTGCTCCGTTTTAAAGAAATCACAGACAATAACTCATCCCGGATGTGATATATGCAGTAAGGACAAAGAACAGCCACAGTCAGAAGCCCAAAGAAAGGGTCATAACTCAATAGAAAAGAAAGCACACGAGGGTATGTATTTATGCTTCAAGTTAAAATCATATAAGGTCTTATGCCTTTTTAATAGTTCCCTTCTTGAAATGGCTATTATAATGAACACATCAACTACCCATCCTGATCAAGTCAATTAAGAGGTCTTCTACTGAAATTAATTCTAATTTTATAGATGAAGAAAGGAGGTTTAGAGGTCAAGTAATTTGTCCATAGCCACACACCCAGTTACAGGCAGAGCTGGAATTTAAAACCCAGTCATGTTCTTGATCTTGACCAAGACTGCCTCATCATTTATAAATCAAACCTGAGTATCTAAAATGCCACTTAGAGACTTAGAATTCCCTTTGCATTGCAGTGTCTTACTGTGCAAAGGAGAAAACTAAAGTACAAAATAATCTTGTTATAAATCTTTTTGCTCCATATGGGTTTTGCTGGGCTTTTCCAAAAGGATGCATCTCAGCAAGGTTGGCCGCGAAACAAATCTCTAAAGCAAGCCCTGTGCTCTCGTGTCTCCGCTCTCTAATTCTAGCCATGGAATTTGTCAATGGAAACAATCCAAACTTTTGGCAAAGAATGATTACCCCAGAGTATGCTGGGAATTTTAGCCTTTCTCCAATCCACAAAAATCCTTCATAGCATTTTCCAGATTTTGGAACCCCCTGCCTACCTTGCTTCCCCATCTCCATACGTTTTTCTTACTTGACTTAGATCTGAGATTTCCTAATACTATATTTTACCTAACAGAATGTTGAGGACTAGGGTGAGGATAAGGGAATGGCAAAAATGGTATTTCCAGTGCTTAAAATTTAGAAAGTATACTTGAAATTGATAGCAATCACTGCCACTAAGATTCACCCTCACCTGAAACCATGAAATTTAGGGTTTCATTTGCTTGCTAGTAAAGATATCAAATACATGTTTGATATCTTTAAATATATATATTTAAATATATATACCTATATACATATATATGTATGCTACATTCAAAATACAACTTTCCTCGGTATAACCTAAGTTTGTCCCTGAAAATCTTAAAAGTGAGACAAGTAAAAAGTAAGTAAACACAAGATTAAATCACTCCTTTTCCAGTTGTGTGTGGAGCAGGCACTGTTAGCGCTACACTAAATTTATGAAATAACAGCAATTATTTAGTGTGGAGCGTGACACCAACGTTTGAGAAATAATAGAAATCATAAGACTACAGGGCTCTGAGTCTTAAAGCAGCCTTCCTACCCATCTCCTCCTTGTTCTTCCCCTCTTCCAGGCTAGTCCAATTTAAACCATTTATTCCAGACAGAATCTGTTCAATTTTTGAAGTGCAATGGAGAACTGGAAACACTACCGCCTCCCTCTGTAGCTTGTAGTGTTTAATAGCCCTCACTGTCATTAGAGTCTAAAACGCCCCCCTGGAGAGGAGACGGATGGCACAGCCTTGTGACCCAGAACGCACGACGCTCACGTGGGCCTCTGACTTTTCCCAAGCAGTGGAATCTCAGACTCACAATAAACCAGCAGACTTCTTGCTTGCTAGAGTGTTTTTCTGATCTTCCCTAAGCCCCGCAATACAAACCCTAGACATGGTGAGGAAAAACACAGTCCTGTAAAATCACTGGAGTCTTGGAAACAGGAGGATTAGGCAGTGGCAATACCAGGTCCTCCAAGACACCACAGAGCCATCTTCACAATGTGGTGTCAGGAAGGCCAGTGGCAGACTTAAAAAAAGTTTACCCCAAAGGGGAAGGAAGCTGAAGCTAAAAATACATCATGCCAGCTGTTATGAATGCTTTTCAAAGGAAGCAAAGCAACTAGAGTTACCTCCTTGAAGAGCAAATGAGGGGTTAAGGAAATAATGGAATTTTTCAGTTACATGCCAGATTGGCTAGAATTTGGGGAGGAAGAAATTTTCCACCAAGAAAATCTGTTGGTAAAAGACAAAAATAATTCCCTGAAACTTTAAAAGGACAGGGATGACCAGAAGCCTGCAAGACAGAATCAGAGACTCCAGAGGTGTCCTTCCTTATCAGTTTCCAAGAGGCCGCTTACAAAGACATCTTTCCTTCTCAGGCCTGCCTGAAGCTGTGTGGTCTCTCTCCTTCCCTTAAATATGGGTGTTCTGATGTTTTTTTGCATTCTAACTAGAATGAGTCTTAAGTGGCTGGTGGCCTTGACAGAAAATGTGAAGAGCAGGGAAAAAAACGAAGGTCTTCTTGAGCCAAACAGTTATCTCTGAAAGAGTTGGCCCTGGCTGCCCCAGGGGATGATCGATGGACTTGGAGGGGTTTGTCCAGTGGCAGATCAGGGGTTCCCAAAGGAGCCATTGTCCCTGAGATCCACGTGGCCCCCACCGCTCACCTTGCCTGCTGAAGCAGTGTTGTTTCAACTGTTGGCTCCCTGGTGCTGAGC
Organism: Anoura caudifer; assembly: GCA_004027475.1. Classification (NCBI taxonomy): domain Eukaryota; kingdom Metazoa; phylum Chordata; class Mammalia; order Chiroptera; family Phyllostomidae; genus Anoura; species Anoura caudifer. Next base: position 13,249 of record PVKU01003983.1, read on the forward strand.
AGCCATCTTTTCCACAAATGGACAGCCCTCCACCCCCAGAGAGGCTAAGAAACAAGGACCAAAGCTCAAGGAATACCCAGGCTCTGGATGCCTCAGTAATTTTGTTTTTTAACTTTTAAGTTTGAAGTGATTATAGATTTATAAGGAATTGCAAAATACAACAGAGAGAGGTCTCATGTAGCCATTGCCTAGCCTCCCCCAAGGTGATGCTTTACATGACTATAGTGTAAAAACCTGGTATCAAAACCAGGACGTTGACCTTAACACAATGCAATTAAACAAGATGGTAGACCTTTCTCAGATCTCAGCAGTTTTTGTACACATTAATTTTTTTGGTATGAATTCATATATAACTTTATGGGCATTTTATCACATGTATAAATTCATATAGCTACCTCCACAATCAAGACAATAGCATGTATCTGTTAGTATTGAGTTGGAGTTGGTAAAATAAGTCACAGCAAAGCAAGAGTAACAATAAATGTCACTATGAGGATTATGACAGAAGGCTAAATGACCAATTTTATCACCAAATACAAAGTAAATTCCCAAAGACACTTTTCTTGTTTATTTTGGAAATTCATTAATGTCAAGAACATCTGCCTAGTGAGCTGTGGAATTAGTAAGTCCCTACCATTCAGCAAACATACAAGGCAGGGTGGGCAGACAGGCTTTGGCTCACACGCCATCTCTTATTGAATTATAGTGGCTGCCTCAAGGGGCACATTGAGGAGGGTCTGGAGGCCACATCTGGGCTTAGCAAGAGTCAGATATTATCTAACAGAGATGCTCTACCACAGGAGAGTGGCAGCTGAATGCATGCCAGGAATTTGACATCTCCAAAATTTCTGTGACTTTTTGAGCACACAGTGTTCTAGGTGATGGGGAGGAAAGATAAAGACACACATCCTGTCCCCCAAGGAGTTTGTAATCAGGAAAAGGAGGTGAACACGTGGACCAAAAACAGTGACCTAGAAGGCTAAGGCCAGGCATTGAAGTAGATGGGTCTGTGCAAAGTGAGCTCCTCCTCTGAGAATAGCTCCTCTTCTTCAGGGAGTCACACAGAAGCAGGTGTTGGGCAGGGTACTAGATCTGCGTGCTGTGGGGGACACTGATGCTGGAGGGTGGCTGCTCTCTGTGGGGGCAAATTCAGGGCCTGAGAAAGACAAAGGTCTACTAGCTACCAATGGAGTCAATCTCTGAGGAGGGGATGGAAGGGAGAGGCATGTAACCTTGAATTCAGAGTCAGACCTGGGTTCAAACCCCAGTTCATCCACTTTGCTAATCTGTGAAGTTACTTTGCTGCTCTGTGCCTCAATTTGTCTGTCTTTCAGATGAGGTAACAATAATATCCATATAATGGAATTAGGAGGACTAAATGAGTTAATGTTTATGTAAAGGATTTTGAAGAGCACCCAGCACAGAGTAAATACTATGTAGTTGTATGCTATCACTGTTAATTTACTTTTTATGATCTATGATACCAACTTATTTAATGTATCAATTTTATCATCAGAAAAATCAATTGAGATTAATAAAAGAAATACTATGGTTCCAAGATGTGCCATAAGACTGCAGAAAGGAGCAGTTCAGATGGAGCATTTTGGAGTAATTTTTGTTACCCAAAGCTTCTGAGTTCTTGCTTCACATTAGGCTACAAAGGTCAGCGTATGCATTATTTTCAAATCCAGATGTAAAGAATGATTTAAAAATTCTGGTATTGCAAGGATTTGAATAGAAACAAGTGCTTTCCAGGTCCTGGGCTGACAGCGAAGAGTGGAGAGTGGTTAGAAAGACAGTCTGGGGCAAGGAAGGCGGATCGACCTCCACACAGGCGAATGCTGTGGGCCCTGAAGGAAACCAGGAGAGACTGGCTCTTTTCCTGAACGGTTTACTTTTTCAGTAGGAGACCAGACAGGAAGCAAACTTAGAGATGCTTAGCCAGGCTTAATGCACCTTGTGTTTGGAATTACTTGTGATGGCTGAGACAAAGTTGACCAAAGTTACCTTGTGGATGGTTTGCGACAGCCAATTCTTTGGTCCAACATAAGCCCGTGGGAACAGAAGGGACCAATCCGCACATTCTTGCTCAGTCATCAGACCCCTGAATAGCCTAACAAGGAGAACTAGGTATGGAAAATACATTCTTCCCTCTCTTCCGATGCAATTCACTACGTTGCTTAATGGACTTCTCAACCTGTCCCAACGCATTCTTCTCTTATCTCACGGAAGAAAGGCCCAGCTCAAAGGTCGTAATAGAGCTCACTTGATTCAACTTCTGTCTAAATAGATGAAAATAGGTTGATTCTTGTTAAACTAGGGCTTAGTTTTTGCCCGCTACTCTTAACCTTATTTTAATCCCTTCCTTGAAAAGCTCTGCGTGGCTCCATCATCTATTTTTAATGACTTCAAAACATCATTCTTCTCCACCTCAATGTTCCAGCACATAGTAAACCCGACATGCGGTGAACACTATGTAGTTGTACGCTATCGCTGTTCATTTACTTTTTTATGATCTACGGTACCGATTGATTTAATGTATTATTTTGATCATCAGAAAAATCAATTGAGATCAATAAAAGAAATACTATAATTTGATACCGTCTCGAATGGACTAATCTTGTCAAGACCTGACTCTGAATGTGTACATCAGCAGAGACGGAAACGTGGTGACCCAAGACTAATTTCAAGACACATGTCGTAAAACTCAACACAATAACTCACCCTTACAATACAAAAGGCCAAGTGTTGAGAGGGCAAGTAGCTCAGAGCCTGACTCCCACCCAGCTATCAACGAGTTCAGTAACAATTACTGGATTCTGAAGCTGACCCAGGAAACCTGAGCCGAGGAGCTCTGTCACCCCAGCCTGCACTGTCTGCTTTAATCACCCAGCCCTCGCGCTGCATCACCCGGAGGCTGGCAAAACCCTTCCCTGCATTGCTTGTCTGTGGAAAAGACTGTCACCAGAACCACTTACCTAATAAGTAATGATGCAATTATCAGCTAATTCTCAAAATGTGCAAGGTATTGATATCTAAATGTAAATACAGGAAAAAGAGTGGTTTTTTTTTTTTTGAGAAGTTTTATGAGTTTATCTGCGCCAAACTGATGACAATTGCCAGGAAGCAAAATCTCAGTGTACTGAGAAAATGCTCCAGAAGAAGAATTTAAAATCTCATGTTGTAGCATTGTCAATGCGGTCTCCTAAGTATTTCCTTGGTTATTCCACTAAGGTACTGTTTCAATTAATGTAGTTATAATGCAACACTCCTCTGTTAGAGAAAGCCATTTTAAAGGGTCCATTAGCCGAAAGACCCAAGTGGAGGTAGAGGCCAAGAAGCCATCATTGCCAATTCTTAATACTCTCCTCTCTTTTAATCGGGGATTTCTGCATGTTGACCCGCACATAGTCTAACTGCAAAAAGCTTTCCCCTGAGGAAGTGATCTCAGCACTGACACTGTATTCACAGACACATGCCAGCTAGCATCAAGGAATTCTGTTTAATGACGACCCACTCTTCCCAGGTGCTGCTGTACGGAAGCACCCATGGCATTTTGAGAAGACGCTAGCCCTTGTCCCAGCTGTGGGCAGGGTACTTTGCTTTTGTGGTCAAAAGAGCAGGAGGCTGTCCTCTCCCCACTGCAAAGCAGGTCTTGACCCAGGTCTCCTAAGGGGTTAGACTGAGAGAGAGAGAAGGCCACAGCATCCACACCAGGCCCAGCACAGAGCAGCATTCTCAGCTAGCAAACCTGCTCCCAGCCAGGAGGAACAGCGCCCCCAACAGCTGGGGGTAAAACCAGGAAATGCAAACAAAGGATGGGAACATTCCAGGGTGAAAAAAACAGAAAAAGAAAGAATAAAAAAATGAAAGGAAAAGGGGAAAAAAGAAATTGCACAGAGCCCATGAGGCTGCCTGGTTAACCATGGGTTAGAAGGAGATTTGGAAAACCACACGCCCCCGGGGGCATGCCAATCCAAGACCCCAGGGTGAAAGGCATTTCACCACTTATTCTTTCTTATTTTTAATTTTTAAAAATCTATTGTAATCCAAATTTGGACCATCAATCATTTTTACCTGCCCAGCATTTTCATCCTTCCAGCGTCCAAAGAGCAACAAAGATGGGTCTGAAGATCCCCTCCCCACAGCCAATTCCAATCAGCCCTTCCATCCCTGGGTTACGGGGGCTCAGAGCAGACAATGCAGCGGGACATGCCACACACAGCCAGTCACCAAACCACACTGCGCTGAAGGGCTTCCAGGGGACTTACTTGTACTTGTGCTGGTTCCAATTGTATTGATTGTGGTGGGGACAGATGAGGAGGAGTAGAGGGGCACATGGCCATTCTCACACCCCAGACTTTTGTCTTGCCAGTTGGAGGCGTTGATGCAAATCCCAGAATCCCGAGAGTTCTGCCACCCATTGAGCTTGTCATCGGAGTTCTGTCTTTGGTGATAGTAGTGTGTCTGCCCATAATCCACAGAGTCTGAGCGGCCCCGGTTCTGGCCACCGAAGCTGGTTGATGTGCGGTCCTCCAAGTGGTTCAGCCACATGGCTAAAGCACTGCGGTCTTCCAGTGAGGTGGCCGGATGTATCAGCGCGTAGGACAGCAGCTGCCTGCTCTCCTCGATGTGCTGGTTGTGTTCGATAGAGTGCGCCAGGATCTTGGGCAGCAGTTTCATATACTCTACTTTCGCGTCAAGGTTTCCTGGCTTCAGCAAAGGCAGGTGAGTTAACAGGAGGGAAATCACTTTATCCTTGGATTCCTGTTGCCATTGGTTAATGATTCCTGGAAAGGAAAATATACCGGGCAAATAAGTAAATATAGGCATACTGACACAAAACTCCACACTGCAGAGAGAATGCCAGTGGATTAGCGCCCCAATCTACGGACTCTGGCTAATTTTTCTCAAAACAGCCAATGCATTGGATTGGATAACTGACTTTGGGTTGCCAGGGGGCAGTGACTTCAGTGCAATGTGGAACAAACCTTCTTAGGTGTTTGGGTCCTCAGTCTAATTCTCATTTAGGTCTCCAAAGAGGTTATACCACTTTGGTACAACCAAACAGAATTACAGCCCTGTTTTGTTTTTGTTTTTTCCTTAGAAAAGTCTAGCTACATGCTGACAGATGGGGGAGGGGGAGATAAGGAATAAGAAAATCTCTATTAAAAAGCAAGTATAATTAAGGGTCCACATACTGGAGTTCTTGAGGATAAGGCTGCTTCTCACCCTGCCCCCACCTCCAGGCATCTATGGAACAGTGGTTTAAACCCTGGTAAAGGCATCTGTATGAAGTTGGTAAAATTTCTTCGATGGAGAAAACTGTCAAGAAAAGAAACCAAAGGACTCCCCTCGCCGTCGCCTGCACCTTGCTCAAGGGAAGCTGACTCAGAGAACGACTGTGAGTTCAAATCTCCAGTGAGCGAGGGGCTCCACGCTCCCGGAGCACCTCTGATCACACAGGTAAGCACACCTCTTCCCTCTCTATAGAGGTCTGTTTGGTTATTTTTATTGTGGTAAAATATATATAGCCTCACATTTACCATTTTAACAGTGTTTCAGTGTACAGTTCAGTGGCACTAAGTCTCTCCTCAACGTTGTGCAACCACGACCACCGCCTGTCCCCAGATCTTTTTCACATTTCCAAACTGACACCCTGCACGCATCAAACCGTAACACCCATCCCCTCCTCACCCCCTTCCCCTGCCGACCGCCATTCTACTGTCTGTGACTTTGACTACTATAGGTATCTAATATAACTAACTAGAGTCACACATTATCTGTCCTTTTGTGACTGGTTTATTTCACTCTGCATAATGTCTTCCCATTCAACCATGCAAAGACCTGTTTTTAACACACTCAGAAGGATCCCTCTTATCCTCTCCTGATCAAAGCACAGACTGGTGGCCTTTAGGTAAACGTGGGTAGTAAACAATGCACTTTGCCTTGACTGGCCTTTGAGAGGCAGCTTGTTGTGGGGACTGATAGTTATCCACAGGACCTGGGGTCACGGGAAAGAAAGTTCCCTTCTAGCAAAGTCGTGCCTGACAGCTGGGGACCTCAACTTTGGCGCACTGATGATCCTTCAAGGATAAGCAGTCCTGCTGGCTTTCTCATAGTATCTGCAGGGTTGAAAAAGCGTTCCTGGAATTTAGCAGAAGTGCTTCACTCTTCTGGCAAGACACAGACACATCAGAGAAAGCTTAAGAGGCATCACTGACTGTAGGCTGCAAACACATCAGCTGTGTACGCTAAGTCCTCTCAGAACTACAGGGGTGTATTCAGAGAAGCGTATCAGGCAAGGTATGTGATGAAGAAACGTGGGCTTTAGAGTCCAGCAAACCTGGGCGCGAATCCCAGATCTGCCACTTAATTTGCAATGAAACTTGGTCAATTACTTAACCTCTCTGAGCCTCAATTCCCTCATCAATCACATGTTACCAAGAGCATCTGCCCTCCTTGTGTTGAAGGATTAAATGAAGTAATGCATCAAAAACCCATTCAAGTACTTGATGGTAGAAATAATTCCTTTTACTTGTCTCTGCATTAGGCAGGCCCACATGAGAGCAATACTGGGTGGATTCAGTTACCAAGTGTTAAAAATAATAGACCAGAGAGGACCCAGGGAACATTGTTAAACATCATCAGAGATGGAAAAGGGCAACCAAGTCAAAAGGTGAAGGAAAACGGGGTTATTGAGCTTCTGACTGAACAACATGAAAAAATGCTTGACTCCTTTCCAGTGGAGATCTGATAAGGAGATGAACAGTCAACTCTCTGAAGTGGACATCTTCAAATTGCAGGAGAGAATAAGACATGATGTGGGGAAGAACCAAGTGCCAGAATGACAAAAGACCCAGAGAAATCACCAGGAAAGGCTCTATAATCTGCCCTGGGGGCATGAAGAATAGAACTAGATGGTCTACAGATGCAGACAGAAATACAAGTTTCATATAAATGGAATATGGGGTCTAACAAAGAAATTTTAAATTTTCTAGTATAAAAAGCAAAAAGGTGAAATTAATTTTAATGATCTGTTATTTAATCTAACATATCAAAATATTGTTATTTCAGCTTATAATTAACGTACAATTACTGACGAAATACTATCCATTCTTTGCTTTGTGCGAAGCCTTTGAAATCCCTGGATTTCACTTTACGGCTGGCAGCACACCTCAGCGCAGACTACTAGCCACCGCTGAAGTGCTCAGAAGCCCTGGGCGGCTGCCGGCTACCGACCTGGCACAGGGCTGGAGACATTCAGATGGGGAGGCGGGTGGGAGGGCACAGATGACCTCGGCAGGTCCCTCCCAGCTCCCGGCCTCTATATTTAGCAAACTGCCACCTGACACAAGACAACCCTCGTGTGTTCCGCTAGGCATAGCCTCCCTTTTTTCAAGCAGCTCTGGGAGATGAAAAAAAGCACCAATTCTGACTTTCTCATCAATATGTTTTCAGCAAACACCCAGCCTGTTATAAATCATGAATATGCTTGGGATGAAGACAGGAATCTATTCATTAAGCCCAAGGAGCTAAAGAGGCACTGGCAAGAAGCAAAAGGGCCTGAGAGGAAGATGAATCTATGCCTGATGCCAACACCGATCAGATGTGGCTAGTGTACACCCTGGAAAAATGTATGTTTAAAAATAAAATTTGGGAACAGCCTTGCATAAAAGTTCACAAGGCAGAGGAACTCCCTCGATTTCTGCTAGGTCACTTCCCTGTTTGGATACTGTACCCTTCCGCAAAGGTCAGTCTAAAAAAAAAAGTCAGGAACAAAAACAAAGCGTAAATAGGACTCAGAGTACAAACTAAACAGTTTACCTCTGGGCAAGCCCTCTCTGCCAGGTAGTAACCTGGGTTCCCAAGGAGGAGCAAGCATAGCAAAGGGGAAAGGGAGACGAGAGGCCACTGGCCCTGGTCCTTCCCTGGTCTGAAAGGGTTCATTCTCCATCCTCGGGGACAGGGCTTGGACAGAGTGGGCTGTAACATGGCCAGAAGATGCTATGACTTTTGTTTACTGCCACTGGGAACATGGACACAAGACCGCCTTCTGAGGGCTTGCTACCCCGACTGGGGTAAACCATTTCTGCTCCTGACAGCTCAGAGTCCTGAAAGTTTTCTGTGTGCTGGGCACTCTTCTGAGAGCTGTCATATAATTAGTCATGTAGCCCTCCCTAGAAGCTTATTTCTCGTGAGGTCCTATTATTAATGGCAGGTCCTATTACAGCCTTATTTTACAGATGAGGACACGCAGAGGCACAGAGAGATCAAGTAACTTGTCCCAGGTCCTTAGCCGACTGAGGTGGAAGAATGAGAGTATGAAAATTAGCATAAAGATGCATAATGATTATCATGCTAGACGAACTTGGGCATAAGTTAAATACATCAATATTTTATTATATATTATGTAATTATGCAATACATGAAATATATAATTATATATAAAATTAATATGCATTATATTTATAAATATAATAAGTATATTAATAAAGTACATGGATCAGAAGAGCTGGTCAGCTATGAAAGTGTAGAAAAGAAGGAATTACAGAGAAATGTAGGTAATACCTATTGTGGTTTTATTTTATTATTTTATTTTATTTTTCCCTCACCCAAGGGCATTTTTTCATTGCTTATTTAAAGAGAGCAGAAGGGAAAAGGGACAGGGAGAAACATGTGTCTGCTGCTTCTCGTACATGCCCCTACTGGGGATCAAACCTACAACTTAGGTACATGTGCCCTGATGGGAACTGAGCCCACAATCCTTTGGCTACAGGAAGACACTCCAACCAACGGAGCCATACCAGCCAGGGCACCTATTGTGGTTTTAACACTTACTTGTCTACAATTTCCCTGGCACTTCTCTCCAAAAGGTGGGGCCTAATTGGTACCCTTCCTTTTGAGTGAAGGCTGGACCTAGTGAGTCACCCCCAGCAAACAGAAAGTGGCAGGACAGCGTGTGACTTCATGAATGAGGTAACGAAAGGCACTGCAGCTTTTGCCTTGCTTTCTCAGCTCACTCACTTGGGGGAAGAAACCAGCTGCCACGTTGTGTGGACACTCAAGCAACTCAACAGGATGGGAGCTCTCGGTGGGGCGGAACTGAAACCTCTTGCCAATAGCCAGCATCAACTTACACATGGCGTGAGGGGGCCATCTCGGAAGCCGAACCCCCAGCACCAGTCACGCCTTCAGATGACTGTACTCCAGATAATACTGAAGGACCCTGAGCCAGAACCACTCATATTCCCGATCCACACATGCTCATTTTTGTTGTAAGCTGATAAGTTTTGGGTACTTCGTTATGTGGCCAAAGATAACTAATCCACCTATCCACGTGCCCCTCTAGGAAAAAGGAACTTTTAGGCCTTTGGCCGGCTTTGAGTAGTAGTTCAGTCCTTCGGGTGAAGTCATTCCCACTTAGAGATGAAGTCATGAAGCTAACCTGCTGCCACTTAGCCTCCCTCGTCCTGATTAGCCACTCACCAAACAATTTTGGACTATGATTTAGCTTCCCAGGTATCTTCAGGGAAAGAATGAACTGATCATACAGACTCAGGATATTTCTAGATTCTGCGATGACGATCTTTCAGCGCAACTTACTAAATGGTTTTTGATTATGATTTGGCTTCCTGTGGTGGCCTTGCTGTACTGATTATATGGACTTTGAGTACATCTGGTCCCTCTGATAATGGCTCCCCCTGGCAAATTAATAAGCCAGCAGTGCAGGCTCTACTTCCTTGCTTTCTGCTTGGTACTGAATCAGTTTCTCAGGGTGAGCATCCCCAGGGCACTGATGAGAGTGAGCATCTCCACCTTCAAAGAGAAGCCGGGTCCTACCTCTTGGACTTGGAACATAATGGCTCAGTCTCGCCCAGCTGCCCACTGGCCTTCTTTGTGGCATCCACACCACCTTCCAGACAGAAAAGGGCTTCTACTGAGATGAGCACCCAAGGGATTCTGCTTACTGGAGAAGGCCCAGGAATTCTCAACACTTTCAATGAATCGATCACTTTTGGGAGGCAGTTTCTATTATTATTCACTGCAAGATCTTTCTATTCAGTAGACAGTCTAGAAAAATGGAGGTCCAAGCACAGCAAGGTTCAGTGATGCCAACTCACCTCTATTACCTCTTCTGAATACTTTATTAATTCTCTGGGTAAAGGGCAGGAATGTAAGAGTTTGCTGGATGTCTTATGAGGGGAAAAGTTAGTGATGTATAATTTATAAACCAGTGACATAGTAATAAAAATATCTTAGTAGAAGAGCTATAATTACAGACCATGAAAACCGTTCCAATGATTGTTGATGTGACACAGAGTGTCTTTAAATACCAAGTCTGGTATTATTACTACACAATGGTATGTCAACGTTAAAGGGCTCCGGTTATTAGTAAATTACCCTTGAATTGCTATTTTATTATACCCTTGTTTTCAGTTTAATAACATTAACCATCTCACAAGTGTATTTAGGTAATTTGTTCATGTGACAAGTGTCTGGAAATTAAGTACACACATACAAGAAGTTCATATTAAATCAATGTGCTAGAGAATGCTGGTGGGCATTAAATGGTCAAATGTTCCTTGGGAGAATTTATGTTAAAACTTAATCCTAGACATATCATGTACTAAAAGCTTGCAAACACACTGCAGCTCTGCACAACTCAAGGCCAGCCAGCCAGTGGCAACCGCTCACACCACGTATTTAGTGAGCTGACAGAGCACTTAAAAAAAAATGAGGGGGAAATTGGCAAATGGTGGGATTCTCGTGCTGGCACCCGCACTTGCTTACTGTCTCCCAAGGTACTCTCTTGAGCTAGAGATGACTAGAGAAACAGCCCCATAATTTGGTGGCACTCTGCAAGAGCTAGGGATTAGGCCAGTTGTGACGGGGGACCCGGATAGTGTGGTGTGACAGAGCTCCTATAGCTGCGAGTGGTGCTTTGAGCAGATGCAGGTGATTGAGAGGATAGAAACCTTCTCTCTACTTTCAAGGAGGGTGACTGGGAGCTTCCAAGATGGTCCCCTGGTACTGATGCCCTTGTGTCCTCTCCTCCCACAACGAATCTGTGCAGGTCCACATGATCAATAGAGTGTGGCGGTGGTGTTCTCAGAGTAGGTCATAAAAGGCACTGCAACTTGCACCTCGCTCTCTTGGCTCGCTTGCCCTGGGGAAAGCTAGCCACAGCAATTGTGAAGACAGGCAGCCCTGGGAGAGGGCCCTGTGGGGAGGAACTCAGGCTTGCTAACAGCAGCCAATACCAACTGCTAGCCATGTAAGTTAGCCACCCAGAAGGGGGTTCTCCAGTTCTGGTCAGTATCTTGACTACAACTTCCTGAAAGACCTTAAGCCAGAACTACCCAGCTAGGCTGTCCCAAATTTTTGACCCTCAGGAAACTCAGATAAATGTTACTATGTGAAGCCATAAAATTTTGGAGGTAACTTGTTACACAGCAATAGTTAACTTGGTAAAAAAAAATCACTAAAAATTACACTGCCCCTGAATTCACTAGAAAAGGTGGGGATCTATATGCAGTAGACTCCAGGGCCTATTGTAATCACTGGAGCTTTCTCTGAGAACACAAAGATCGTGAGATGCTGGTCTTTCATAGGCACCTGACAATCCTCAAAGGGCAAGAACCAAGCAACTCCGGTCCCAGCAGATACCTGTCACCCACTTACTGCTCCAGAGTGATCTGGTCATCTCTTCAATGAGGACTTTCCATCTCAGTCACTTTTTTTCCTGGGTAGTAACAACATGACTGAGTGCTCTGAGGAGGAGGCTCCTGTGCTCCTAAAGACCCCAGGCCATCAGTGAACTAGCCCTGAGATCTCAGCAAAGGGCTCAAGTCAGGTTTGAGATTCACCTTCGGTCTTCTAACCGTTTCCTGGCTACAACCAACTCTTACTCGTCTGAGGATGCCCATTCCCAGCAGGCACATAAAATAGGCCCGCTCCCTAAACCACTTGCCTCAGTTCTGACCTCTGGCCTTGCCTCCCACATTTGCACCTCTAGCCCAGGTCTCATTCTAAGCTTCACACTCTTACATCCCAACTGCCTCCTCTACATCTCTACTCAGAGGATCTCAAAGTTAACCTGCCCAAAACTGAACTCATGCTCTAACTCACAAGATCCGCTCCATTGTTTTTTTTCCCTATCTCAGCAAATGACTCTTCCATCTCTTTACGAGCTCAGGTCGAAATCTTGGAGTATCCTCGACAATCCTGTCTTTTACATGTCATATTTAATCTGTCGGTAAATCCTGTCTGCCCAGTCTCCAAAGTATAGCCAGACTCTGCGTACCTCTCACCAAGCTGCCACATCCCACCCACCCCAGCAGTCTATCAGCAATGTAACAACCAGATGACCTTTTTATGCCAGAACAGCGATTTTTCAGCCAGTGTGCTGTGGCACAGTGGCATGCCGCAACAGACACACTGGTGCACTGTGAGAATTTTTAAAACATGCACTTCCTAACTATTTAGTCAGGGCACTGACCTCTCTTCCCTTAGGTTGTCAAATAAAAAAATTACAACAGCCAACACAGCAGTAACAGTCTAGTGTGCATGAATCAAAATTATACATATTTTTTGTTGGATCAGCAAAAATATATATTTTTTTGGTGTGCTGCAGAATTTTAGTAATTAGTTTACGTGTGCCATGAGATGAAAAAGGTTGAGAATCGCTGTACTAGAAGATGTCTCGTCATCTCTCTGACCAAACAGTGCAATGGTTTCCCATCTTACAGTGAGTAAGAGCCATACAAGGGCCTGTCGGCCCCTCTTTGGTCTGGAGCCCTCCCTGCTGTGTCCCTCATTCATTTCAGTCTGTCCTGGCTCCCTTGATGTTAAACCTTTAACACACTAGACATGTGCCTACCTCCCAACATTTGCATTTGCTTTTCCCTCTGGCTAGAAACCTGCTTTTCCCCAAGAGCCACAGTTAGCTCCCCTCAGTTCTGTCTGCACAAATGGCACCTTTCTGGCGAGACCTCCTCTGCCCATACTGTTTTAAATTGCCCACATCACCCCCTCACTTTACACTCCCTTATCCCCCTTCCCTGTTTATTTTTCTCCATAGCACCCATCATGTGACCTGCTGCGGATCATTTACTTTCTGTCTTTTTCCACTAAGCTCTAATAATAAGCTCTATGAGGGAAGTGGAATTGTCTCCACTTTCCTATGCATTAACATTTCCTTATTAATAACATTTTTGACTATATAAAACCGTGCCCAGGCACTTCGTTTAATAGTGGATTCTTACCCATTTCCTAGAAATTCCCTTTAAATGAAGACTGATGGACTGGGTGACCTGCAATAGTGGGTACCCACTGTCACCCAAAACTGTTCAGTTATCCCTTTCTCATTGAACTCTTCGGGATTCTGATTACTTTCAGCTTTAATGTCAAACAAAAACAAGAACATATAAAGGAGGAAAATAAACTGATTACCTCAATTTTCAAAATCTTTATTACATCCTCCTTCCCAACATTCTATTTAGGATGGAAAATTTCCCTGTGTGCTAGAAAACAAAAGCATAATAGGCACTTTTCCTGATTGTAACTGACACCAATTAAAGTAATCTACATGATAAAGATTTGAGAGGCTGAGACAGCAGAATTAAATGTATTTAATACATTCTTTTGCAAACATCTGTTGAAGAAAGAAGACCAATGCCAATAGGATTGTGCATACAAGTGTTTTTAGCCATAAGTGATTATGTTCTAATAAAACCCCATAGGAACAGGCCTTCTAAGGGTCATGTAAATTAGAGATGAAGAGAATGTTACCTTAGTCTTGACAAAATGCAAGACAAATCCTTGCAAACCACATTTGGATAGTTTTTTTTAATATATATATATATCAAAAACCCCTCTGAGGAGAGGCTATAAATGTTCTGAAAGCAGGAAGCCTTCCCACTCACTAATCTTCTGTACCACTCTTACACGCCCAGACCGCCACCGACAAAGTCCCACATACCACAAAGTGACTCTCCAATAGTGTTTCAAAATAATGAATTAGCGATCCTCTTGCCAACCTTACAAAGAAGAAAAACATGCTTTGTACTCCCACAGTAAGTCCTCATTTAACATCACCCATAGGTTCTTGGAAACTGCATCTTTAATCAAAACAACGTATAATGAAACCAATCTTACCACAGGCTAATTGATATAAACAAGAGTTAAGTTTCTACAGCATATTTCTGGTCCCAAATATATCACAAAACTTCTAAATTAAGGCCAAAAATGCTTGTCAAATTAAGCTCTGAAATAAATATGAGCTATACGTGCATTTAAAAAGATGAAAAAACCAGTAAGAGAATTCTTTTCTGAACTGCTTATTCCAGTTCCGGGTCATGGTTGGCTGGGGCCTATCCCAGCAGCTCAGGGTGCAAGGCAGGCACTGACTCTGGGCAGGATGCCCTTCCCCCGTAGGGTCACTCCCATTCATACCCACACTCACTTGTACTGGGACATTGTAGACACACCAGTTCACCTCCCATGCACATCTTTGAGAAGTGGGAGGAAACCAGAATACCACAGCAAACCCACGCAGTCACAGGGAGACTATGCAAACTCCACACACACAGTGGCCCCAGCTAGGAATTGAATTTTTTTCCTCATTAACATTATAACAAAGTTGAACAAGAAATGATGTTATTCGAAGGCCTGCAGTACACTCAGATTCAGGCCTTGTTCCACGAGAAGCACCAGAAATGAGAGCCATGAGAGGCGTGCACCGTGGTCCTTGCAGCCTTGTTGCAATAATATTCGTTAGCCAACTCCAAGACCAAAATCCTGGCAGCGTCCAGTCGGAGTCAACAAAGGAGTGTCTTGGGAGGAATATAAACAGGTCAAATCAGACAAGAATAGTTTGTGGTCAATCCAACAGACCTAAGTGAACAACAGCCACTTCACACAATAGTGTTATAAACCTCCTAGAGTCCGGGAAGAGCCAGTTGAACAAGCTTTGCCTCTGACAACAGGGAGCCAGTCTATGTCTTCAAATGAGAGTACACTGTTAAGTCAGCGGGTCCCACACTTTCTAAGATAATGAGGAAGTTGCTCAACAATGTATAGACAAGATTTCCCATCTTCAGGGATGAGAATCTATGGTGTAAGTGTGACTATAAGAGCCTTGTGATGTGTGTGACTGTAAGTATTGTCACTAAGGAATGGTACATATGCATTTCCAAAATATACATGTTAGAAAAGTTGACAGTAAACTTCCTGTATCACTCATTCATGTATGAAATCTGAAATACATGTACAAGTTATTTTACAGAGAGGGAATGAACAGTTCTGTGGAGGCCAGATATTCAAAGTCATGGTCACAAGTGAACTGTTACCGTATTTGAAAAGAAGGGCCTAGTCCACTGTACGAGGACAGCATTGGGTGACCTGGCCTAGGGACACAGCCAATCCCACTCTCTCTTCCTCATCAGGGTTAGTCCTGCAGAGGGAGTTAGAGGCACGCCTCCCTTTCTGGTTCTCTGGAGCTATCAGCCAACTCCAGGAACTTATGCAAAGGTAAGCAGAAAAGCAGCCTATTACCACCTGTTACTTGTACACTGAACTCATTTTCAGGTTAGTAGGTCTGTGGATGCAATCAGAATAGGATTTTCCAGATTGTTTTGAGAAGAGGAGCTACTTTTTAGTATCTGAAGTCCTTTGGGGCAGTAGGATAAAATGGAGAAAAGTTAGAAGGACGATGGTAAAGGATAAAGTTCTCTAATCTGGAATGAGACTGGCTGAGGTCACTTCTCTCCTTCTGGGCATTGCACCGTGAAATTAAATAGACCCCAAGGTCAGTGGCTGGACCAGAATCAGGACTAACCGGATGAGGACCCTTTGCTTCAGCAGACTTTGTGGGAATGTTGCAGGAGAAGACAAGAGCTCGGAGCTATTAAACCTCTCATGCATCTTTCCCGAGTCTCATACATACCAGCTAGAATTCTAAACCAAAGAAAGATACAGAAACAGCGAGAAGACTTAGGCCACACTGGTCCAGAGCTAGGAGTGGTGGCTGTGACCTGTTTTGTTTCAGTCTAGCTTTATACCACCACCTTTGGAGGTGGATATATTCATTCATCCATTAAGATATTTATCCTTGGTCCCTTATCAATGTATATGGCTAGGATCTGTCATTTTTGATGGAGTGTGCTGGGTCAGCAATAGCCATGGGAAAAGTTTCATACCCACAGAAACATTTGCAACATAAAGAATCTGGAGAGAATCAAACCAGAGGGGTAGAGAAATACAAGTACTTTTAAGAAGGCAGTTCTGTAACGAGTAGAATCCGCTCTCTAAAGTAACCCCAGAACCTACAGGACACCTCCAGCCAGTAGTCCACACACTATGTACAAGAAAAACACGAAGAGCTTAATCAATTATCACTATACAAATGAAGACTTAACCTTCGGCTGTTTAAATCTTAAAGAGAGATCATTACTGATCTTAAACATTCTCTGCTGTAGATATACCCCGTATACATCTGAACCCCCACCCTCCCGCCCCCACACCATCACCCATGACATGGTTGAAGAATCTGCCTCCCTCCTCAGATCCTGTTGATCAGCTCGGGCCCTCGCTGCCTTCTCTCTACCATACAGGTTACTCAATGAGGTACACGCTTGTGTGACACTTTTTCCCCAGTCAGACCCCACTTCAAGGGTAGGGACAGAGTCTGCGGTCATGTGTGTCCTCTACTCACTTTCCCTATCATGTAGACTTACTGGACCAGACTGGACAAAGGTTACATGCACTTTTCTAGCATGGCTGACGACACAGCAGAGCTAGCTGTTCCTTCTTGGCTTCATCAGTCTCGAGTTAGGGTGCTAGTGTCAGCACGTCAGCAGCAGAGACTCTGGACCAAGGCGGGATGGGGAGGGACACTGACAAGTGAGCACTGGCCTCTCTTCACAGGTGAATGCTCCGCAATGTCTTCACCTCAGCCTCCTCCCTCAGCCCTCCCCAGGCCATCTGCTCACCACTCACCTCCATTCACACGCACACAGGGCGGGGCCCAGCCACCCGGAGATTCGGACCCCAACATGCAGGTTATAAGTACCTAAAAGGGGCTTGGTTGTCTTGGTCCTCCTCTCTGAGACATTCACTTTCTGAACTGTAGGAGTATCAGGTGCTTTGAGTGACTCGAGGGAAAGGAAAAGAAAGATAACCGAGCATAGGGATCAAGGGCACAGATTTTAGCTGCATTGTCTGAGTTCGAACCCAATCTTCCATTTAGTTAGCTTTGTGTCCTTAGGCAATTCACTTAACCTCTCCATATACTTCAGTTTCCTCACCGGGAAAATGGGATGCTCCCTAGGATTGTCATGCTATTTGGATTATTTGATCTGTATAAAGCATGGGGACCATTGCTCAGCCCATGGTGGTTACTATATAGTTTGTGACAGTTAGCATCATGTAAGGCCATGGTCCACAACCTTTTTGGCACCAGGGGACTGGTTTCGTGGAAGACAATTTTTCCAAGGACAGGGGCGTGGGGAGAGCGGACAGGAGGCAGAGCTCAGGTAATAACTTGCATGAAGTTTTGCTCCCTCGCCCACTGCTCACCTCCTGCTGTGTGGCTGGTTCCCAACAGGCCATAGACCTGTACCAGTTCATAGCCCAGGGTTTGGGGACTCCTGAGCTCAGGGATTGGAATGATACTCCAAGGGACCCTCTCTCACAGGCAGAGGAGAGGGATGAATAGGGAGCCAAGAAGGCCTAAGGCACTGGTTCTCAAAGTATAGAGGGGTCACGCACCTGGGAACCTGTTAAGAAAAACAAATTCTGGGACCCCATCCTAGATTTCCTGAATCAGAAACTCTGTTTAAAACCCCTTCAGGTGATTCATATCCAGACTTAAATTTGAGAACCAGTGGTCCAAGGAACAAAGAGAAAGTCATGGCCTTCAATTTCCAGCTTTTGAATGATCAGCCAGGTTAAGGCTGATATGAAAAACAGGTGGGAAAAATTATTACCTACCCAGAGAAGGGTTAAGAGGAGTTCATTTGAAGAGTGGTAAGAACCTATTTTTGAGGGGAAGTTGTTGGATTTAAAAAATACCCAACACATAAGCAAGTAAAATATAATATTTCTAGAACAGGGCTGATCTTTCAAACTTCTCAATAATAGCAACATTAAAAGGAGTGATAACACCTTCTAAGGCTAGACAGGGGAGCCATGATTTGGCCCGTGGAGTTTTAAGGGTCCATTAGAACAACAAAGTCTGACCAAGCCTGAGTAGGGGAGTAAAAAATGAAGGCAAGACTTTCCGTCTTAAAGCATCTTTACCATAGAAATCGCCCCCTCACACACCACCCCTCCACAGTCTCTGCAGTGTTGTGCTGCTCTGAGGAGGAGGGTGGAGACGGGTCTGCAGGAGCCCAAGAGGGGCCTAGACCACAGAGCCAGGGCATTACCTCTGAACGGGTGCTCCAGAGAGCCGTTCGCTGAAGTGTCAACTCACGGGTCGGACGATGAACCACGAGATACGCAGCAACCGGCCAAAATTCTCTCTATTAGAGGACCATAATATTTGGCCGCGTTTGGTGGGGAGGTCACAGATACTGCACAGGTTGTATGGAGCTGAACACATTACAGTTGAACCAGATGTTAGGTGAAAAAGTTGTGAGTTGATGGAATTATCACACAAGGGGTTGCTCCATTTCCTCCCTCTCCACTTTGTCCTCTTCCTTTTCTTCCCTGCTCTGGTGTCCACTGGCCACAGCTCATCATTATTGAGTGTCCAGCTGGGTATTGTGATGTCAGAGGCATCACCCACAGTGGACAATGCCTGAGGAGAGACTAGCAGCCCAGCCTGGTGTGGAGACACGTGGCCCTGATTTGAGTTTCCATGATACCACGCTCCTTCCATTTACCTGATAACATCTCCCATCTCATACATCTCTGGAAGTCCTTATCCTCCTTTCCAAAGCCAAGATGATGCCTCAGGAAACTGGGGCACAGAGAAACTCACCCAAGGTCATATAGCAATACCTTGGTACAGCAGTGAACAGCGCCAGAGCTTCCTGACCACTTGTCCACACCAGTCCAGGGGACCCGGCTGCCTTTTATAGAAAGTTTCCACACACGCCTTCTATTCCTAACCTCAATCACAAGCATCGCCGGTCCAGCAGAACCCTCTGTGTCACAGACTTAGTAACGCGCCCCATTTAGGCCGTGAGCACAGTCTGTTTGTACTGAACACTGAATTCTAGATATTCTGCTTGGGCTGCTTTGTTTTTGTTTCAAACACAGCTACCGAATCAGGGCTTTATACATCAACAAAGCTGACTTTGATTCTCCAAGAAAAGTCAGCAGCTTACCATATACACAACCCTTCCGAAGTCCTCCCCAAGACGCCAAGAACGTCAACAGTCTGCAGTTCGGGGGTAGGAAACAGACTTGTTCCTAATTGCCCGTGGTGAGGCAGGGCCCATCTTTTTTTGTTTTCATTTTGCCAGCTTACAATAACAGGGCTGAGAAAATGAAAGACAATCTAATAGACTGAGTTCATCACTTTTTAATACGCACTTAAATATGTAATAGATATTTATTTTGAAAGTAATCCAAGTGTCCTGACCTTGAGATCTGAAATGGGTAAAGCCTTTGGAAAAAAAGGGAAGTAGCTCCTCAGAATAAGAGCTGAAGGTGAAGGTGAAGAACAGATATATAACCTTTAGCACATGGCTTGCTCCACTAATCACTGAACAGATTCCAGCACCTAAATAAAGCCCTGGAAAGCACACATATCGGAAGAACTGGCTCATTTATAAAACCACTGATGGGTGAAGGCAGGGAGTGCTCACCAGCCAATAAGGTGACTTGATTTCTCAACACCACGGATGTACATTTCAATTGTGTAGTAAATAAGGTAAAGCTTCATTGTAAAGGAGCCCCAACTGCCCCCCATGTGATCCGCCTTTGCTGCCTCCTCATGTGACTGGCCTCCCAATTTAGAGCGTAACCAACTCCCAATGACCTGTAATAACACCATTCCCAAATTAGAGCTCTCAATTTGACTTGGCCTCAGTTCCTCCCTCAAAGCAAAATAAAGCATCCGTTTTCTTTTTTCACATTCATAATACTCTCCTTTTTGCATTGCCAACTCAAACCCTGCTCAAGTCAGATTGAGCCCTTCCTCTTTTTTTTTTTTTTTCTGGTTAGCCAAAGAGCCTGATGGAAAAACACCAAGAGACAAAAACAAAAACAAAATCAGACGAAAATTCCAAGTAAGTGACATTCAGCTGGAAAAGCTATGATTCACATGCAAATAAAAATCTCCCTGAATTCACTGTTACATGACGAAAGCCCCTGGCTTCGACATAAAAAGGGCAGAATGAAATCATCCACAATTAAACTCACTCTGGAATACTGGAATTCTCTGGCTAGGCCTCCCCAGCTCATGATAAGAAAACCCCCAACTGTAACAGAATGAAGCTAATTGTGCTGGATCCCAGGGCATCCCCACAGCAATTGGCCTTCACTCCTCAGCAAGCCCCGATCCAGCCTTCTCCACCTCCTCTCACCCCTCACCTGGACTCAGCACAACTCAGGCGGAGATGGGGCTCAGGCAGTCCCCCAGGAGAAGCCCTCCTTTCTGGGAAGAATGAGGGGATTGTGAGGAGGACCCTGGACCTCACTCCCACGCCCCGATCCCAGGATGCCAGTTTGCTAGAAAGCTTTGTAAAGAACTCTGGGAAGATCCCCTCAACGACCAGACAGAGCCTTTGATTCAGCTTAACAGCATCATCAACCTCTAATTTCAAGTCCAGGCCACAGATGGTTCAGCAAGTCCCCTCTCCTGACTGGTAGATAACTTACCATCCCGCTTCTACTTTTTCTGCTCAGGGGAAAGTTGATGAGACACCACCTTCTTTTTCTCCAGATGGTTCCCTTAGGAAGCACAATCCACCTGCCTGAGAATCATAGGATTTTGCAGATGGAAAGGCCCTCAGAGATGTGCTGGCCCTTCCTTAAAGTTGTAGGGGTCCCAGCACACGATTCCTCCTTAATGGTCACCTGGGCTGAACCACTTTCTAGCCACAGGGAGCCCACCGCCACCGCCAAAGAGAACTAGGGTTACTAAAGCCAAAATCGGCCTCTCTGGAACTTCTTCTCATTCAACAAAGGTCAGCTTTTCTGAAACCACAAAGGATAAATCTACAAATACTTGAACACCCACATTCATAGCAACGTTATCCACAATAACCAAAAGCAACCCAAATATCCATCAACGGATGAATAAACAAAATTTGGTCAATACATACAATGGAATATTATTCAATCTTTAAAAGGCATGAAATTCTGATGCATGCCACAACATGGATGAACTTTGAAAACATTACACTGAGCAAAGGAAGCCAGACGTGGAAGGACAAATATTATATAATCCCACATATAGAAGGAATCTAGAAGAGGCAAATTCGTAGAGACAGAAAGTAGATTAGAAGTTACCAGGGGCTGGGGGAAGGGGGAGGTTGCTGTTTAATGTGGAGGGAATTTCAGTTCGGGATGATAAAAAGATTTTGAAAATCGATAGCAGGGATGGTAGCACAACATTGTGCATATAATGAATGTAAAAGAACTGTATGCTTAAAAATAATTAAAATGGCCAATTTTATGTATATTTTACTACAATTAAAAATTACCAAAACATCTACTCCCTCTTTCACAACATGGCCATTTCCCTAATTTTTTTTTTTTTTAAGGCTAACAATCTCCAGTTCCTTCTACTAATATTTAGATAGGATGATTTCTAGACCCCTACAGCTTCCTGGCCACCCTCCTGTGGGTCCACTCTTTGAAAACCCGATGCCCTGAACGGAATAGCAGGCTGTGCTCAGCCACCTCCTCCTCAGCGTCTCCCTCTGAGGCCCCTGGCTGAGCCTCCAGCCAAAAACTGCAGAGTGGGCCTACTGGCTGCCTGTTTTGACTACTAAGGCAGAAAGGTCCGGGTTCAAAAACATACCATATTCCACTCCTACCCCCTGCTGCTGCTTCCTTGGGTCCAGATCCATTCCCCAGACAGCTGTGGGCAGCTGCGGGAGAGAAGTAAAACCAGCAGGGGCAACTGCAGGGTGGGGGCCATGGGGCGGGGCAGCATTTCCACTAAGCACACTCTGGCCTTTCCACTGATTTCCCTGGTTTCTTGTGGGTGTTTGGCGAATGCAGGCATGGGAGGCATCTGACTACAGGTACTCAGGGATGCCTTTTATCAGTCACCCACCACAGCCTGAGGCCACCATCGAGGTGCTCAGTCGGGCAGGCTGAACCAGCCTTGTGGGGCATGAACCACTCACTCACCCCTCTCGGTCCATTTGGAAAAGGTTTGAAAGTTTGAGTCAGGAAAGCTCCTTTTTGCATTTTAAAGTATGTTGAAACTGTGCAGCCTGGGTGTTGGTCTGATTCCACAAGTGCGTAATCCATTTCCTGAAAGTAAACTGCTCACCCTTTGGAAGTGGACCAGCAACTTCAGGGTATCGTTTGAAGTGTCACTAACTTGGGTAAATATTTACTGGCACAAGTCACCGTGCTTTTCTAGGAATGTCAGTTAATTGGCTAAATTAGTGACCCTCAAGGTGGCATCCTTAAAAACAGTTACTCTCTAACAGGTGAGTAATTTATGCTTAGGATGGGGTATTGAGGGAGGGGTGCTTCTCTTACTAGTTAGAATAACCACATATAAATGAAAACCAGGAATGGATTTAACATCTTCACTAACTTTTCTTGACTCCTGATTTTCTATTAATATCTGAGCCAATGACAGGTTGACTTTGGAAAACTCCATTGTCAATGCCAATGTTTTGCCTGGAATTTGAAATGACAGGATTTGAAAAATCCTTCCTCTGTGAGCCTCCGGGATTCCATACAGAAGATCTCATATATCTGCCTCTCTGAAAGACTGCGCCCACCTGCATGTACCTGGGGACATGCCTCCCATGCTCTGGTATGGAACGATTTAGGCTTCAATCAGCTGGCTTGAAAAAGCCTTTTGTTTTGAAGAATAAAAAGGTGATTTCTTTTCAGCTCAAATGATCACTTCAATAATCTTTTCAAAAAGACTCCTGTGCCATCTTCTCCCCCTCCTTCATGAAATAGGAAATCTGCAGGAAGTAATCTAAATTTTCCGATTAAAAATATGTAGACAGATGACTTTTTGGAGCTCTGGCAGGAAGAGAATAAGTGTGTATGGTGGGTTCTGATGTAGGAATAAATCAGGCTGAGAAGTGACTGTCGGTAGAAGAATCATAGAAGTGTATGAATTTGATAGAGAAGAGGTCCTTCTGGATTCCCAGTCTTATGCTCAGCCTCCCTCCAACCCTCTTCTCAGCCTCTCTAGGATCAAGAACTTGGGTGAAGTTCACTTAGAACACATGTGACTGCGCTGGGCTGAGGTACCACCACCACCCACGTAGGTCTTCCTAGACAGAAATGGGAGTTTCCCTGGCTTTCCCTGACCCCTGCGTGGTCCTGTGCCTCAGACTCTGTCTTATCTTCCAAACACTACTGCCTGGGTTTCAGGCCAACCCTACGAATTATCCTGGGATGAGATGCCACCCTCCTGTTAGCCCATTCCCATCAGGGGTATCCCAGAAAGAAGCTGATTCTGTGACTCTGAGAGATGACAGCACTCTCGCAGTGTCCTGAAGACTGACCCGGTGAAGGCCAGAGCATCGGCACACACTTCTGTCCCTCGGGAACTGGGCTGAGCGCTCCCTGGGTCCCCAGCTTTTCCACCTTTAATAGCACTGTGCAGCGGCTAACAATGGACGAAAACAATATGCTGGCTGCCAGGAACACTGAGTTGGTTATCCAGGTAGCCAGCAACTTTGAAAACTGTTTTTCCTTCTTCATTTCCTTCCTTTCCAACAGGCCTACATATAAGGCAGCATTGCTTAAACCGAAGTCACCAAATGCCTGAAAAACAGGGCTGGCCTATGTTGTTAGAAGAGTGGGAGTTTTGTCTTAGTGTAATTCCTTTTATGCTTTAATTTGGCATGTGTTTATTCCCCATTGCATTATCTTTTCTGTGTATCACTTGAAGAATTCAGCCATAGTCAAAGTATAGGCCCAGAGCAAACATCTAGGGGAGTTGATGACATGCTGAGAAAGTCCATCTTAAATACTGTTGGGAATAAGGATAAATGCTTAGAATATAGCCAGTGAGCAGTAAGCATTAGTATGAACAGGGTTGCCAGGAACTGGGAAACATCAGAAAGATTCACAAGATGAGCCTTCAATGGGATGTGTGCTGGGAGGCGTAAAGTTGAGAGTTGGGGACCCAGATACGGTGTGCGTTTGTCACTTGGCTACCATTGGCACCAGTGCTCAACGGCCCCCTGGGAAGCCACCTTACTTTACTTTTCTGTGAGTCCCACCCATCTGGGCCTGGCCTGAGGAGGTGGAGCAGCCACAGAGGACAGCAAAGGGAATGAAACATAGAGACAGGAGGCCGACAGGGAACCGAGCAAGCCCCAGCTACTTCTGCTGTACAACTTGTGACTTTTCTCGCACACACCCGCACCTCAAGATTCTCCCACGGATGCGGCAGACTCCTCACAACCCTGGTCATATTGTGGGATAACAGGGCTCCTTCATCCAGGGGTTCCTGACCCACACGGCTCTCTAATGGAACACCACCTCAGGTGTATTCATCAGATTCACCCCCACGGTCCCTGGAAGGCAAGCCTGTAACCACACATTGAGTGTTAGGGCAGCTGTCTTCCCCAGCTCTGCATTTCTTCTTAAAGCGGGACCTCACCTCAGTCATTAATCTTTCCAGCATCTGGAGAGGTAGTCTGACCCAGCTTACTCCCACTGCTTGTCTTTTGGGAAATTTCCAAGTCTCACTTTGTTTAAACCTCACAAAACTGCTGAACTGGTCTCCCTGCATATTCCTCACTCGGAGCCCCATCGAGAAGTAACTAAAAGCTCTTCCCGGTGTCCCCTACACACAATGAGGGACACACGCGTGCACACACACACACACACACACACACACAATCACATTTACCTCCTTAAGCTCTGGTTTAGTTTCTAACTTAGTACTATTTAACATCTGTGAAGTACTTTTTACAAAAGTTTGCAAAAATCTCTTTCTAAACATTACCACATCTAATTTTGAAAACACGCACGACTGGGCAGGTGGTGAGGAAACTGAGGCTGGTGGAGGTGAAGGTCGGCCTTCCTCCCGCTCCCCAGCCAGGCGCTGGGGTCCACAGACCTCTCGCTATAAGGCTAAGCTAAGGCCCCTGGAAGAACGTTCTGCGCACCGCGGTCTGACCAGTTCATTTATGGTTTCTTGGTTCTTCTTACGAATGAACCTAAACCTGGACGGACATTAGAAATTTAATAATAGTTTAGGAGCAAATCCCAGCATGTCTCTGAAGCAATAGAGAATCAAATTCCGAAAGCAAATAAGACATTGCTTTATTCTCTCCCTGGCTCCGCTGGCGGGGTATGAGGGAACTGGGTGTGTCGGGTGAGGGGAGAAGAGCCTCCAGAACATACCATTATGATTATCTAACAACAATAACACTCTTACTGGCAATGTCAACCAAAAAGATGAAAAGCATGAGGTTTCTTTACTCTTCATGGCAACAAGCTTCTAAAATAAAACATTAAAAATATAAACTGCTTCATTAGGTCTCAGCGATACTGGTTACTTTAAGTTTTCTTTAAACCTTGACATTATAAACTGAAGAATGTGCTGAAATAGAGGTTTCTGGATCTTGTTTCAACTAAATCATCTTTTCATCTTTCACATTTTCCAGAAAAGCAGATTTAGTAAATGTGGCTAAATTTAAGTAACTTAAGTTTAGTTAACTTTCCCTTCAAATAACCATATCAAAAAATAATCATACATTTAAAAAGCCTCAATATCTGTATTCCGACCCTCCACATTACCTCAGCTCACAGTCCAGAGACATTCACAGTCCTGGTCTCTCAGTTGCTGGCCTGAAAGTCACACCCCTGAACAAGAAACATTAAGAAATGAGTGGCAATTATTTAACACCCAATTCAGCAGGCATTGCCTTATTTTTATTTCCTGAGAAGTGATTTTTTTCTCAAACAGAAAACCTGGCAGTTGTGTTATGACCAATCCTGTTAGTTTTCACTTTCATAGTTCTTATTCTACAGCTCCATGAAGCCTAGGAAAAGATTTCTGCATAAAGAAATACACAGTGACTTCAGACAAGATTGTGAGATTTCCCAGCAGACACAACATGGGAATGAATGACGGTGGAAGATGGGGCAGGAGCCACCCCCAATCAGAAGATGAGGGAAGGTGGCCCCAGTGGGACTTCGATCACACAGGCTCCATCTTCTCTGGACACACACACACACACCTGTCCCACCATCACTTTGCCTCCACATCCTCCAGGTCACTCTCCCACCCGGTCCTCTCTGTCTCAGGTCCCAGACAAGATCCTCTAGTCCAATTGTGATGGCTAGCAAACAGAAGCACCATATTTTTCAGACCATAAGACGCACCTAGGTTTTAAAGGAGGAAAATAGGGAAAAAAATTTTGAAGCAAAAAAAGTGGTAAAATATTTAATAACATAAATAACATAATATTTCACCAATGTAAATGTAAATGGAACTCAACAGCAACATTAACAACCATTATTCCTCCTAAATTTGGGGGGTGGGGAGGAGGAGTGCATCTTATAGTCTGAAAAATGTTATTTCCCTTCACATATTCTGAGAGGTGGACGGGGAAGGACAAGCACGGGGAATAGTCCCCATGTAGGAACCAGCAATGCAAAAGTGGGTTGGTTCAGAGTGGTCTCCCAACTACAAACAGGGCCTTGGGAACACAGCGCTAGGTTCTAAGTCCAGGAATGTAATCTCTTGTGCCTTGGTTTCTTCACGAAAAAATATGAACGTTACACCTTCCCATCACCAGTCATTTCCAAAAAAAGGACGTGGAGATCAGTGGTTTGCATATCTAAAGACTCAGCACTAGCGAAATGATAAGGCATTCACTTTAAAGTGCTTGTCTTAAGGTGTTTACTCCTATGAACTAAAACCCCTCCACACGCCCAGACCTCAGGGTGTCCTCTGAAATCCAGTCTTTGCCTCCTAGAATCTTGCATCATCTGAAAAGGGAAGAAAGTTTAAACATTCTTGGTTGCAGATTGGTATTTTTAGCGCTTTTAGAAAAAAATTAGACTGCTTTTCATGTAATTCATTTCTCATATTAGCGCTTGTGTTTTAAGAGCACGTAGCAGGGAGCTATTGTTAGAGAAGACAGGATCAGAATAAAGTGGCTGAGTGATAAGGTATATTGCTCATTCTCTTCTTTTGCTGAAAATATCTTCTAAATTGTCTACTTTCCAATTAGCAGTTCAAAAATATCCCTCGTCCAATGGAATAAGAATCTCCAAAAACCAACTTTAAATATTTGACCTTCCATCCCAATCTCCAAGAATGATGGGGAGCCGGCTCATCTGAGAGTTTCCACAAAAGTCTACCAGTCTGTCAGACAAAATTCAAACCCAAGTCAATAAAAAAATAAGTGTTTGAAATATCTGTCTTCTTTGTTTCCCCCCACTTCTTCCTGCTGTCTTTTTTGACTGTTTTGCTACTTTTTAAATCTCACATAGTACAAAGAAAGGGAAATGACACTTGAAAGAAGTTTGGGGACAAGGCTGGGTCAAGCAGAAGGTAAAATAAAAGGCTGGGATTATTCTGTGTGTGTACGCACGTGAGAGAGTGTGAGTGTTGTGTGTATGCACGTGCACACACCTTATAGACAGGTAGGCAGGGAGAGAGGCTGTGAGAGAAAATGCATGAATGAGAATTGGCTGTAGGTCATTAGAGACTTTTTAAAAAGCATTCAGATACTAGTATAAACCCCAGGAGACTAATTCAGTAGACAAAAATGCCCTTTTAACGAAACAGTTCCAACATATTCGAGAACTTCCTCCTTTTGCTAAAGCCAAATATTTTACTGTGCTTTAAAAGGCTAATTAAAACAATGTTGTGGTATTCAAGCATGCGTGGGTTATGACTTCACAAGCAGACACTGGCTCTATGGTGAGCGCTGTGCAGGGCTGTGGAGACTGTGCTTTGTTTCATTAATATTCACATATCCACTCGGTAAGAACTGTAGCCTGGAACTATGAGATTTCCATTACAAAGCCCCTGAAATGCCAGGAATGAGTCATGGCATGGTGCCTGGGCACTGCGCTGGTTTTCTCCATTAACCAGGCATCCACACTGACAACTTCCAGGAGAAAAGCTGAATGAGTCAGTTTCAGGAATAAACCACATTAGAATACTATGTGTGTGGAGGAGGTAGAGTAATAGGAATTGGGGTTTTCCTTGTTATTGTTTTGTTCTCTTTAAATAGAAACAGTCATAAAATTCATTTCTCCAAAGACAGCAAAATCCTAGATCCATCCAATTATAAAAATTCTAACACCATGACCAAGTATTTTACCCAAACACTGAAGTGTTGTAAAACTGCTAGGGTCAGGGACGGTTTTTCAAGAACAGTTCTCCCTTTAACCTCTGGAGGACTTCCAAACACCTTTTCTTGTCCTGACTCATCTTCAGGTGTCTTCCACTAGCTGGCATTCTCAAAGAAACGGGAAGCCACCAGTAAGTAACAAAATGAGGTAAATGCGTGGCCAGAATTCAGGCAGAGCACAACAAACTTGTCCATACCAGTCAGTCTCTGGCTTCAGCAGGGAGCAAAAGGCACCACACGAAGGCTCCAGATTGTGGGGACCTCTTTTGCATCCTGTCCTGTCCCCTTTAGCCATTCTCATTATGGAAATTGGAGTCCAAATCTCTTCAGCCCTCTTCCTTCTCAAGAACTGCTTCCTATGTTGAAGAGATGAAGGCCTGGAACATTGTTGTCCTGGCCATTGATTAAAAAAATTTTATTTAAGCACATTTTTGGGAACCCTGGCAAGGTAGAAATATTGAAAGTATTGAGTTAGCCAAAGAGTCCATTTAGATTTTTTTTAAAAAATGAAAGACATATTTTTCATTTTCACCAATAACTTTATTGCTTTGGATATTTTGAGTATATTGGCTATTTCCAACTATTGGCTTCTAGTGGGTAGAGGTCAGGGGTGCTGCTAAAAATCTTTCAATGCATAAGACAGTCCCACAGAAAAGAATTATTTGGCCAAAATGTCAATAGTACCAAGAAACTTCACAAACCACCTTTGACACATTCAATCAGTCATAGCACCTTCTCTATACACTGCACAACTTTTTTTCTGCATTTCAGTTGTTTTTACCTTTTCTTGAAATAATAAAGCATAATATGCCAAAAAGGTTGCTTATTTTCCTTTATCTTCGATATCAAAATGGCTACACAAAAACTCACCAATTTTGACTTTTTTTTAAATGCATGCTGATATGATAGCTGTCATGATACAACTCACAAAATTGTTTTGAATGAAGTTAAAGACAACTAAAGCCATTGTATGGAAAAAAACTAAATGAACTTTTTGACCAGCCCAATACTAAAAATCATCAATGGCTAACACCTTCACCGAACTTCTGATCTTACCGAAGTTTGAAACCTGGGCCATAAGACGGTTTGAAAACTGAGGTGAATCACGATGAATGGAGAAATCTAAATATGCCAAAGACACTTGTAAAGCCAAAATGTGGTGTTAATTAATGAGAAGGATTATGATGGGCCAGCATCTCTCTTTCCTACCCTGGACCTGCAGCGGTTGTCAGTGGCTCCTCTGCCCAGAGTTATACTCAGTCATTCCACGTCTTTCCTAGGACTGAGCCACAGGCTTGCCTTGTCCTTTCTGGGATTTGGCTTCCAATATTTAGGCACCAGTCGGCACACACAGATGAATAGATTGACTGAGCTCATTTAAAGGAGCTCTGCCATGGAAGGGTTGTTTTTTAGCTCTCTATATTTAGGTTAAGGTTTGTGCCCTTACAAGACACTGACTAAAGAACTGGGTTTTCTAAATCTTGCAAGTGAGGAATTTCTACCATGAGATCTTGCCCCTAACAGGCTACTTGCTTGTTCACTGGGACTCTGATGTCCCCATAGTGGCAGAGCATTAAAATAGGCCAATTAAGGTGACCTCATTTATATTACACAGCGACTCCAGCCTCACTTGCATAAAAGCAGCGAGCACATCCTGTTGGAGAGAAGGCTGGTGAATATCCTTATCAGACAAAACTTGATAAAACTTAATTTGATAAGACAACTCCATTGAATTGCTACCAGAAGCAATCACTTTGGTTAAATCACAGAGTTCCTAAAACTTACATTTAGTAACAAACACTTTGAAGCTCTCCACTGCTTCCTGAAACATCAATTCTCATGTTCCTACACTGTTGCTTAATCAGACCTAATGTGTGGCTAAGGAATAAGTTTAAAGTTTAGCCCTCAAGGAAAAATTTCAGAAAGATTCCGTGGCTTCCTGGCTATAAAATAAGCGGTTCTCCATGGTAGGTAGGGGATTCTCTGCTTTCTTTCAAAATCTCTCCCCATCCCATTGATATGAGTGTCGTTTGGGACGTGGCTACGTTGTCACAATAAGAGTGTCAGTGGATTTCCTTGGTTTTAACTTTTAAAGACATCTGCAGAAAAGCAGCCTCCCCACCTGTGTCCTCCTGCCAGCAGAGGCTGAGCACCGCCATGGCAGGAAACAGCCAGGATTCCCTCAGAGTCAGGATGGGCCTTTGGAGATCGGAACCAAGCATCCATTCCATTCTCTTTTGTTCCTCAAATTCTTGGGCATGCGGAAGAGGTCACACTGCTGTTTCATTCTTGCTTTAGAGCACCTCATGCAGAAATTTATACCCAAAAAGCAACTTAAAGGAGCAGCAAAACTCCTGCCTTTCTGTCCCTAAAGTTGGAATAAATTTACTTGTCAAAAATTGCTGCTGCCACTGAATATATTTACTTCTTGAATGAGACAAACCTTGGCCAGGCTTCTCGCCCACTCTGCAGAAATCCAGCCCTCCTTCCTATAACCTCTCCTCCCACGGAAAAGAATCAGAATGCCATGCTTTAATATTTTGGCACTTCTTGTTTGATGCAAGTGGGATACTAAAATGGATTTAGGTCCCAAGAGGACAAGAAAATGGATTTTCTTCACTCCCTGCCCCCTTAATTGTACGTGCCCAAGAATGGCTTTTTAAGACTCCGAAAGTAGGCTGCAGGCTCAGATAGAGGCATCAGAGGCTGCAGAAAGCAGGGAAGAGTGGCCCCCAGAGTTAAGGTCTGAAGAAGAAACCAATCCAGATCTGTGGGCTGAGGTTTGAAGTTTAAGACTAATGGCCGTGACTGTTTACACAGACAGAAGACAGTTATTTAAGGGTGAAATTTGATCTACCTTTAGCTTAGCCAAATGATGATCCGAGAGAAGTGTTATGCTATTTCTTCTGAGACTCAGCTGCTGAAGGGCTCTGCAGAGTGGCAGGGCCCACTTCTTTCTCTCTCCCCCCCAAGGGCTGCGGAGCCCCCCACCCTCACCCCAGAGCCCCAGTGTAGACCTGCCCCCCAAGGATGCCTGGGCATCCTGACAGCAGGTGGGGGATTCAGTGGGCTCCCAAGTTGCTCCTTCTCAGCGGGCTGAGAGGGTGAAAGAAACCAGTCCAAACTTCAAGAGCTTACAGCAGCCGGCAGCCTGCTGTGCTGACACAGTCACAAGCCCATGGTGGAGAACAAGGCGGCCATTCTTTCTTCGCTGATGCTGAGAGTACGCCTGTTGCCTGTATTGTTTTCTAACTTTGGAAGCACCAAATAAGGACGGCTTTTGGTTCAAGGTAGGAGCCATGACTGTTTATATGACCTCACTGTTTCTTACATAATCTATTAAACAGGCCCTTTAAGCCTAAATTTGAAAGAGCCAAATTCTGCCGCTGGACAAACATGTGCTGCTCCCATTGAAGGTGGTGTGACTTGGCTGTCAGACAGATGAGGACCAACGTCACTCTTCAGCAAGGATATGAAAGATAAATAATAGTCTCCAAGACCAGTTATGAGTCTCTGAGAAGAGTCACTGGAGAAGTAGGGGGAAAAGTGCCTTCCAAGCTGAAATCAGCATATCCTCCCTTTTATTTATGAATGTGCTTGTCTACCTTCATAGCTGGCAAGGTAACCTCTGAGAAAGGGCCCCAGGAACCTGCCTGGAGATCATTCAAGATGCCTTCAGGTGAACCACTGCTGCTGGCAAAGTGCAGCCTGGGCCAGAAGATCACTCTTCCAGCCGTTAATAAGGTGATATTTTACCCTCAGTCCCTCCATGAGAAGATGCATAGCAGGTTTCAGAGCAACAGATTACTTCACAGTTGATCATTTCATCGTTCCCATGTTTCACACAGACATTATGATAATTGGTCTTTTTTTCTCCCCAAAAATGCATTTTTAAAAACATTTATTTAAATTGTTGTTCTTGTACAGTTTTCTGTCTTTTACTCCCATCCCAGCCCACCACCCCAACCCTCCCCACCTCCCTCCCATCTCCACCCCACTAGTTTTTGTCCATGTGTCCTTTATACTTGTTCCTGTAAACCCTTCCCCTTTTCCCCTGAAATTCCCTCCCCTCTCCCCTCTGGTGACTGTCAGTCTATTGTCAATTTCAGTGTCTTTGGTTATATTTTGCTTGTTTGTTTGTTTTGTTGATTAGGTTCCTGTTAAAGGTGAGATCATATGGTATTTGTCTTTTACTGCCTGGCTTATTTCACTTAAAAAATATGGAACACTTCATGAATTTGTGTGTCATCCTTGCGCAGGGACCATGCTTATCTTCTCTGTATTGTTCCAATTTTAGTATGTGCTGCTGAAGCGAGCACAATAATTGTTCTTGATTTGGTACATACAAGACTTATTGTACACTACCTTGTTCCAAAAAGAATTTCACATGACTAACATGAGATCTTAGGAACTGCCCCCTCATCGCCATGACATTTATAGAGCAATGTTACCCCTTCACAATAACTTGGATGATTTTTTTAAAACTCAAAGGTAGCCTTTACACAGCTAAAGTTGAAAGCATATCAGACCTAAGGTGTCCCAACCCTCCACTATCTCATTTAAAAAGGAATGCCCAGATGACAGGGTGTTCTTGTCTCAGGGACCCTGTGAACCATGGGCAGCCCCTTCCTGAAGTCCTGCTGAATCCAGGAGAGAGGTGCATAGAGGAGGGAGTGGCGAGCAGGGTCCACATCCTGGCCAAATGCCATGTCTGGGGATGACGGCCTCCTGTGATGGGTTGCCATCATCCCTGCCGCCCCTGCAGCCTAGTAAAGATGACTGTGTGCACTGCAAGGCTCCACATACATAAACCGAAACCCAAACCAAACAGCTGACTATACCCTGCAAAAGAAAAGTCTGGAACCTGAAAAGGAAGCAGTAGACGGGTGTAATGGTGTGACATTTCCTCCCCCAACCCCCCATATCTCCGCACCTCCCCTTCCTTTGTTCCCCAAGCCCCCAGTTTAACTTCCTGAGAGGGCTGTACTGTACACCTTCCCTGAGGTGTCAGTCCAGGCCTATGTGTTGAGCCCTGATAATCCAAGCTTCGATTTCACATTCACTGGCATCTTGTTCATTGCCATGTTCACTGGAACTGAGATGGAGAAACCTGCGACAGGTTCAGATTCCAGCTTCACACACGTGGAGTGAGGTCTGAGACTCCTGGCCTGATGCTGCAGAGCCCCCACAATCTTGTCCAACGCTGCCTTTCCCTCCTTGTCTCACCTTCCCCAACCCTGCGCCTCAGTGCAGTTTCTGACTTGGCATGCACTGCCCTCCACCTGGAAGGACACTGCCCACCTTGCTTGATGGGTAAATCCACACCTGCACTTGGGCAAATTCATCTAAACAAATACTCACATAGCGCTCACGGTATGTGTGTTGGGCACTTTTCTAAGGTGCTTTTACATATCTCACTTAATATTCACAACAGCCCTGAGAGGTAGGTACTATTATTATCCCCATTTTAAGGATGAGGAAGCAGAGACACAGAGATGGGACTTCATCTGCTCAAGGAGCCACAACATGTTAAGTAGCAAGGCCAAGGGTCCCACTTGGTGGTCCAATCCCAGAATCTGTGCGCTTTTTTAAAATCCTTGCCCTGAGGATACATTTATGGATTTAAGAGAGAGAGAGAGAGAGAGAGAGAGAGAGAGAAACATCGATTGGTTGCCACTCCCCCACCCACATGCCCCAATCAGGGACTGAACCCACACCTAGCTACGCACCCTGATGGGGAATCAAACCTGCAACTTTTCCGCATATGGGACAATGCTCCAACCAACTGAGCCACCATGGCCAGGGCTAAAATCTCTGTTCTTGATCATGTTAGGATGGCTGTTTCATAAAACCTGCATGTCCCAATTCCAGCTAAAATTCCTCCAAAACTCTATAGCCCTTTAGTGATATCATTCTTATGGTCCTATCATTTTTCACCTAATGTCAAGATGTTTATGGACATTTCCTCTTTCCTGGTAGATGGCAAGGCCTTTGAGGACAGAACCCATGTCTCTTCAA
Source organism: Anoura caudifer (assembly GCA_004027475.1). NCBI lineage: Eukaryota > Metazoa > Chordata > Mammalia > Chiroptera > Phyllostomidae > Anoura > Anoura caudifer. Next base: position 47,760 of record PVKU01003983.1, read on the forward strand.
CTTTGGCCCCTACAGCTCACCCCTGAACCTTGCCTGTGCTCAATGGGTGCCTGTCAGTATGTACAGGTAGAAGGAAGCAAACAAGGAAGGAAGAAGGAACCCACTCAACTAAGGGATCCCCTGCTGGAGTGAGGAAACTGTATTCTTTGTTTTTACTCCTATGTGGCTGCAAATTTTGTGTTTACTTTTATTGTTTTAGGAGCAATTTCAGCTGCTATAGTAAAAAAGGCAGGTAGTCTTAAAGATTAAAGCTCTGTGCTATGGGCATGGGCGGCCAAGAGCAGTCAAGTTCTCCTTTGTCCTTCCCACACCCCCGAGCTACTAGTGGAGGTAGTGGTAATGACACTGACAACCATAGCATAACAACAACACCTACTTTCAATGACAACATACTGGTTTAGGCGCTTTATACCCAGTGCTTGCAATCCTTACGATAACAGGACAAGGTAGGCCTTATCATCCCTGTTTTACAGATGAGAACTGAGGTTCAGAAAGGTGAATTCATTTGGCCAAGGCCACAAGTTGGTAAATCGTGGCATGGAGGGGAGAGCCCCATGGTGCTTTGCCCAGCATCTGTCTGGGCTCCATCCACGGCACTAGCAGTGCCTGCAGTCTCAGCGGGCTAACAAGAAAAGCAAGTCACCTCGGCCACTCACTCTCTACTTCCTGGACTCTCTCCGTGGTTTCGCCTTTTATGTGAAAAGCTACCCTCATGCATGGTTCTTCCAAGAAGCCAGATGAAGAGTAATCTATTTTCACATTGTTCAGAGAGTCCTTAACTACTAGGAACAGACAGGGCAGTTGTATCACTGCACAAAAACCTACCATGAGATCTACAAGGTGGTAGTGCCCTTGGGGGTGGAGGACAAGGGGAGGGGTCAGACAGATCTGTTTGGATTCAGTGTGGCAGAGACAGAGCTAAATGTTCTGTTTATTAGAAAGAAGAAATCATTTTTCACTAATCTAGAAAGTTGTGTTAGTTGCACCACAACAAACACTCAATGCATTCACAATGTCACCGCAAAGACATTTTAGTGGTCTGGGTATAATCAATGGTTTTTCTTTGCACAGGAAAAGCAATGCTTTTCACCCTGCAGGGGCAGGGGCCAGAGGGAATCCCTCAAAATGCAGCACACACTTAAATATGATTCAGCTCTGATTCATCGAATCTGGAATGGTGTTCTATTTACTCTAGGATTCCTGGTGCAAAGCGTTCCCTAAATGCTGGCAAAATCAACTTTCCCTGCTCCTAAATGAGAGACCACTTCCTCCAACATGCTCTAAACTCACAATACTCTTAAGATAGATTTTTTGCGTGGGAGAGAAAAGTGGCGCTAACATAAGCAGAAATACCAGTAGCTACTGTGGGCCCAGTTAAAAACCAACCACATTAACAGTAGACAAAATAAGAGAGTCATACTTCTAAAGAGAAATACCCCCACTTAAAATTCTTTATCAGCTCGTTGCAGCCAAACCTGATATGTTTGCTACTGCTTTCCAGCCACGCTGATTTCAAGTCCATGACTTTTTCCTTTTAGGGAGCAGTCCATGGACAGACAGCACATGTTCTCAGGGGAACTTCTAAGGAGAAGCCTACAACCTTCCCTTCTCTAAGGGACTCTGAGTTGGAGAATGTGGACCATGTAGCTGTCTCCTATAATGAGCAGAATATAAGGAAGAAAACATGGGCACAGTGTTCAGGAAGTTTCACGGTCATCATTTTCTGACAGTGATCCAGGCAGTAGCCACAGCTCGGCAGCCCAGCCACTGCTCCCGCTGATCAGTGGTACTTCTCCTCAATTTAAATTAAAGGAAGACAAAACACGGCAGCCTGAGCTAAATGTACTCTGCTCTGTCAGCTTGGGTGCTGATTGGAGGTTCATCCTCTTCTTATATCTTTCCCAGTCCGCTGGTCCTTTCTGGCCCAGTAGCATGACGTGGCAGAAAAAGCAGAGCACAGACTCAGGAGCCACAGTGTCATTTACCAGCTCTATGACCCTGGGCAAGTTACTAAACCTCTCTTGCCTCAGTCTCCTAACCTGTAAAATGGGACTGAAAAATCACAGTACCTATCTCATAGGGACACCATAGGAAGCAAACTAGCAAGGGGATTAAGTTAAAACTGAAATGCCATATAAGTGTTAGCTATTATGATTATTAACATTACTTACTCCTTTCTATCTTCTTTGCTTTCTTTCAACAAATATTCATTGAATATATCTGCTAGACCCAAGACTCTACGCTGGATACTATGTGAACTTCAAATATAGACAGGATATAGTCCTTGCCTTCCAAGGAAGGATGGAAGGTAAAGGCAACAGTAACTATGTACCAATATCAAATCATGTCATTGTATACCTGAAACTAATAGAGTGTTAATGTCAATTATTCTTCAACTTAAAAACAATTTTGGAAGGAAAAATAACAGAAGGATGGCAGTATGGGAAGGTACATCAGGCGGTGGCCTGTGGGAGGGGTCGGGTGGGGGAGAACAGTTGGGAGACAACTGCACAAGGAAGACACAGAGCGGAAGGGAGGGAGGGAGGTGGGCCCCTCCACGGGACAGCTGTCCGGTCTGGGAAGCTTGCTCAGCCTCTCTCACCCACTGTCCTCTCAAGTTAACCGGAGGCTAACACAGCAGAGTGTGAGCACAGTGCCTGACGCTTGGTAAGAGCTCAGTAAACATTACGTAGAAGATAAAGTCACAGTAGCAAAAGTGACGTTGCGAATGAAGAATTACCATTCACCTGGGAGGCAGGTATTGGTGAAACAGGTGTCAGGTGACAGGAAGAGGAGTGGGACATGGTGACTTCCCCCAAGTTACTGGCCCTTGGGGCAGGTTATAAAATGAAGAAAAGAGAGAGAGTCCAGGGGAACTTCAGGACATGGAGGAAGGGTGTGCACCTCTCCTTGACTACTCAGTCAGAATGACCTGGGGTAACAGGACAGCAGAATCCTGGGGTTCAACAAAGGTGCAGACTAGGGAGAGAATAAAGCCTGTGCCCACCCTGGATAGAGCCTCAAGGAAGACAGGAGAGGCTACTCCTTCAGACTCTCGGCCCCAAGCTGCCAATGGTGCGGATTGTAGAAATCACTGCATTCCACAAAAAGATAGTCAGCATTATCATTGCCATTTTTAAGGTGAGGAAACTGGGCTGAGGTCACTTGGTGAGTTGGTGACAGCTGAACATGGAACCTAGGACTTTGTCTCGGACTTGAAAACCTGTTCCTCTCCCAGCTGTCTCTCAGGGCTGTTGTCACCCTGGTCAGCCTTCACAAACGGGTCTCAGACTGCACTGCAAATACAAGAGCGTAAAATCAGAAATAAAATAGGTGCTTCTACATCTATTTTAATCCCATTTATTTTTAATGACTACTGAGGTTGGGCTTTACATGAAAGCTGAGAAGTTGTTTTAAATCTTGATTTAGCTCTTGGTTGACTAGTAAAATATTGTCATTCTGCTCAAGTGAAGAAAAGGGCCATTGAAAATGCCACACTTATTTAATTTTTCTTTAAACTAAGTGTACACCTCCTGGGCACCCTCTTCTAGGGTCTTAAGCACCTGTAATTTAGCAGTTTTTGGTTTACTGGTATGCTCCATTCCCTCAATGTGTGGCACATACATGTCTGTAGGCCTGTGGCTTCTGGAGGGTCATGCTCACCATCAGTTACACACACATTCTCATCTCAAGTGGAAATCATTTGTCCTCTTGGTTGAGCATCTCCCACGATATGTGCTATTTATAAGCCAAAGGCATCTGGCTCAGAATGGGGAGCTAATACAATTACAGTAAAAATATTAACAATACAAATTGGCTAGAGGAAGCATCTCTAGCATCAGCAAAAACAGTTACGTCAATAAGCCAACCCTAAAGTGGAAGTGAATGAGATTCTCAGGTCGTCAGTCAAAAAGTACAAGGGCATTGATTTAATGAAAGCCACAAAGCATTGCTGTCCCCAGTTCTTCCCATGGGTTCCTGTTTCCATTGATTTTGGGGGTCCCCTCTTCACCTCAGTGGCCTACAATGACGCTCCTGGGTTTCCCACAATCATCTGCTTCTTATGGCCTTAAGTGTCAGTCTTGCTTAGTCATGGGTGGTTTCAAGTTCCCTCATCAAACTTAGTCTAAGAACCAAAGTCTCTTTTTCACTAGGTTTTACCTGAACAACAATGGAAGCAATTTGTCTCTCACACTCAGTCCTTCTGCTTTGGAGTTCACGCCCTGCCCAGCTGTGTCTCCTTATTACTAGGAAACAAAACCCATTATTACTCAAAGTAAGGAAAAGATCTCAGGTTGAGGCAGCTTCTTTCTTCCCTAAGTCTGAAATATCAGGCAAGTAGTTCTTTCAATCTGCTCAGAGTTCGGTTGGCGTATTTTGGTTATTCTAGATCCAGAAAAATCCTCAGAAATCAGGGTTCATTAAGAAGGCTCAGAGAGATGGAGACGGATAATTATCAACCAGGAATTAATGAGAATTGAGGAAATCTAACCAATTTCATCAGGAAATCTCTGTGGTCATCCATCTTTTCCACCATCAGCTCCAAATTTGGACCTAGGCCCTGAGAGGCAAAAGACAAACCCATCCATCTTAAACATCCACTCAGGTGAAATGCCATTGAATTGCGTTATTGTCCAGTACTGCAGAAACATTTTTTTTCTAGTTAATCTGCCAGCCATCAATTGTTCCCCATTAACTTGAGAGAAGCATCTGGCTTACACTCTAGAATAAAATACCTTGCAATCTATCAAAATAAAACCCCTAAGAGCTGTTACTGAAACGAAAAATGGTTTGTTATTTGTTGGAAGTGGGTGGATTCATGCTTTCCCATGAAGTTCATGATCTGGCATTCTTTTCTTCAGGGTCTGCATTCTCTGGATGAATTGGAATCTAAAAGTCATACCTGTTTTATGATTTTAAGCATTCCACATTAGCACAAATTAAAGCACATTCATATGGCTTTTATTATCAAAGAGAACAACGACCTCACTGTGTGGTAAAATACTATCCTTCCTGAGAGTTCTCAAATCTAGCTTTAACATGTCCCAGTGTCCACATGCATTTTCACGTTTTTCCTGCAATTGTTTGTGCTCTGATATAGAATCCAGACACAAGACAAAGTGAGTGGAAGATCTTTCCAAAATGTTTTTAGACTAAAGAGAACAGAAAGATGATTTTAAGGCACTTTAAATAAGTTTCCTTTCATTATATCTTGATTTCACTTTATGAGAAATAGGTATGTTCCTAAATTACCTGATGTAAGGCCACATTTTAATAAATCAAAGCTCTTTAAAGGAATATACATTGTGTGCATGTGCATGTGTGCACTGGAGTTACATAAATAAACATGTATTTCAAACCTTTTAGAGCCAAAGATCATATCTTTCTTGGAACAAGTACTTTGAAATATACTGTTGTTCAACTCCAAGTGATTTCTCCCTTATTTCAGAGTTCTTTGAACTAACTACACTGCATAGGGAGTGAGAAGGAGGGAAAAGAGGTAGAGGGAAATGGGGAGGTGGGAAGAGAGGGGAAGAGGAAGAGCAGGAGAAAGGCTGGGAGAGAAACAACGTAAGCACTCACAAGCGCTTGCGCACGTGGTTCTGCCCGGTGTCCCTAAACCAGCACGTGTCCTTGATGAGCATGATAAGGGAGATGCGTGTCTGCTCTCTCCTCAGCCTGGCTCAGCTCTGTTGTAACTTACATAGTGGAAGCATCTTGTCATGCTTAGGAGACATGCACATTTTACACAACACGCTGTCATGACAAAAAAACAACTCTAATCCAAGATGATTGCATTGAGATTCAGTTAATCTTAAAAGAAACTGGTTTAAGCATGAAATCATAGAAATGGTACACATATATATAAGTTGATATTTATTATATATATTCATAGATAAATATATGAGTGTACACTTATTCACAAGTTTGGTGCAGGAGCAATGCCTTATTTTTAAACAGGGGCCCATCCATAGTCTGGAATTCCTAATTATCTTTCTGTAAAACCAGAAATCTGCTGTGATTTTCAGGTTCATTTTCTTTAAAGGAGAGGAAAAAACCCAAAGATGGCTGAAAATCAATATGACTATGGAATCTGCCTAGATTTTTATGGATTCTCCCTAATCTTTTCGAGTTACAGTGTTTATACTTAGCCAATAGTTTTGTTTTTCAAGCAAATTCATCATTGACAAGTCTTTCTAAGACAACAGTGTAGTTTTCATAAAAAACATCTCTCCTTTTCACACCCATATCAACTGCTTACATAATACTTATTTACATGTCTTAAGTGGAAAAAGTACAAGTGGCATAAACAGGTTTGGGAACAAGCAACTCACAATTGGCTCCCAAATGAACTGACTGGAGACTGAGGTGGGGTGGGGCAGGGTGGGGCGGGGTGGGTGGCGGCACTAGGGAGCAGTATGCCCTAGACATTTGGTCTGCTTGCCACAGGGAACTGGGCCCAGCTTGATTGGTGAGTGGATCCAGCGAGCTCCTCTGCACCTCACCTGAGGCTCAGCCAGAGAAATCGCTACTGATCTAGTCCAGTGCTGGAGGGAAAAAATGATCAGGTTGGACCTGGGGAGGGACTGTAGGTTGGTCTCTAACCTGACGCCTTTCTAAGGCTTTGAAGGGCAATTTTGTCTGCTCAATTTTTACCTTACAGACTACTGGATAAACCGCCTAGCTGCAGTAAGTAATACCGCTGTAAACTGGCCAGAAAGAAAAAAATAGTCTTGCTTTTAGCTAAACAGAGAGAAAAACTAAAAGGCAGAATATAAGCATATATTATAAAAAGTTTATATACATAATATATTCATTATATAAAATTAAATATAAATGTATTCTACATTTATATGTGTTTTACATAATATATTCTGCCTTTTAGTGATGTGTGTGTGTCAGTGTACATACATATGTCTATGGTGTATATATGTGTGCATGTATATTCAGCTGATGGTGCTTCATGAGGTGTGGAGGTTCACAACACAGTTTAAGATCCTTGCACTAAAAATCTGAATCGCTAAAATTCCAGCTAGATTGAAAAATCGGCTTAGGTGCCTTGGTTCAGTACTTTAGAGCTCAGTCCATCATTTCATTCGTCATTGCTAGTACACAGGGTTTAGATAAAAATAATTTGCATGAAAAGTGTCTGAGGTTGAATATAGTCTTAGTGTCAAGGAGCGAATACCCATAATCATATGTACTGGCTGATTCCACTTTGCAGTACTTGCAGCTGCGAGGGATGGTATATCTGAAGGGCCTTTATTTAGCTCTTGAGTTTTATTTATTTATGATTTATTATTTACATCCTGCCGACTTCCACGAAGGATTTGAGGCAGCTCAGCTCTTCAGTTAAGTTCATTTTTAATCAGTTTCAGTCACTTCTCCCTCTTCCTGCTACAACCAACTTCAATGAAGTCGTTTTCCCCGTGTGATCAATTAACTCGGACTCCCGTGGTCAGGGTGTTCCTGAGCAACAGAGGCGGTGCGTTTGCATAGACTGTGACCTTTGGTTAGGTGCAGGGAGCTGCACAGGAAATCCTGGTAGAACTTCCCAGGGCATCCCCTTTGGTGTCCAAGACCTCTCCAGGGGATGGTGTAGGTGTGGGGACCCACAAGGTCATCAGGAGTTGTGTGCCCTGTGCCACGGGAGCTGAAACGTGAGTGTTCTCAAAGTCCTTCCCTTGTGACAATATGGAGCATCAACAAGCGTCCCATCTAGTAGGGGTCTCCACCAACACGTTCTATAATCACATGCTCACTCTTTTGTGCGAAACAAGAGAAAGGGCAAAGCTTTGACCTCAGCACCTGTAGCTCTCTACACCCTGACAAGTCTCTTGACTAATGGAGTGAAGCATCCACAGGGGTGATTTCAGGCGGCCACTGACCTCTCTGGGCTGAACATCACCACTGAACCTTACTATGCTTGGGTTTTTCACCTACACCAGCTATTTTCAACCTGTTTCATCTCATGGCGCATGTAAACTAATTACTAAAATTTTGAGGCACACCAAAAAATATATTTTTTGGCAGTCTGAAAAAAAATAGGTATAATTTTGATTCATTCACGCCAGATGGTTATCATTGTGTTGGCTGCTATCATTTTCTTATTAGACAATCTATGGGAAAAGAGGTCAGTGCCTGTGACGAGTCAGGTAGTACATGTTTTATAAAATTCTTGCGGCACATAGTTGAACATCGCTGACCTACACCGCAGTGATGCAAACACTAGGCAGAGGCATGAGGGCTGCCACGTGCAGCTGCAGTGAAGCACCTGAGGTCCTCATGCCTCAGAGCTGCTCCTGTGTGTGGAATCTGACTGCCTTCCTGTGCTCCCAGCCCCTTGCTCTGGGCATTTCCCTGTGGGAGTGATGGTTGCCTACATCAGTGACTCACAGAATGAGAAAGAGCTTTCTCCTTTTCTTTGCCAACACAAGAGACTTAAGGCAAAACTTGTGCTGGGGAAAATGTACCTAGAGAGGAGTGAATGAGCAGGTGATGACTGCCAGGACTTATGTCCCTGGCCCATTACTTCTCGGAACAAGTTACCAGCTTCTCAGAAGACTCTGGCTCCATTAAAAATGGGGAAAATAAAGATACTGTCTACTTCCTATGTTCCTATGAAGATTAAAGGAAAGAAGGTGATTTGACAACAACTCAGTACCATACAAACAAGAGTTTAGATATCAGTGAACTCTGGGAAATTAGATTCATCAAGACCCTGAGGCAAGGGGAGTAAGACCACAGGGATCTCTAGAGTGGGCCCAGCTCACTTCTCTAGTCCTTCCTCCTAGCCCCAAGCACACCTGGTGATGACTCTAGGCCACCTAAACTGCCCCAGTGTGTTCTGTTACACAGGGCTCTGGGGTGGTCCAAAGTGTAGTCCCAGACAGTGACATAGCACAGGTAGTTTCCAAAGGAAACTTCCAGAGTCAGCCAGCACTCTAACAGCTGGGGTCCCTTGCTGTTGGTTTTTGGTGTCATGTTCTGCCTCATGACCACTGGATACTGAGGTTTGGGGGGCAGATGTCCATCCATCTTTCCCCAAGGCATCACGCAGAGCATCCCCAAGAACAGGGATAGTGATTAAGCATGGCCCAGGTAAAGGAAGGGCTACAAAAGGGCCAAATGTCTCCTCCTGATAAGAATGCACTCCACCAGGGAAGACGGCAGGTCTCCTATGAACTATGAAACTGAGTTCCCAACCATGATGCATCTCGAATGCATCACGGGCCCGTGGAGATATTGATCCCCTCAGCCCTGGAGCAGCTGGGCCTGAGCCAGGGTAGAAAGGTGCTGAAGAAATGTTAGTACTTCCTCCATGTGCCCAGGATGTAAAGGACAGAGAAAGAGCCATAGAAATGTGGAACTGCGATCTGAACATCTTCTGTGTTAGAGATCCAGATGTAAAATGGATACTTGGATCCCAAGTGCTATCTATTTCCTTGCCTGGTTCCTCATGTGTGACTATGACATCAGGCCCTCACCAGCATCCTGTGAGCAAGGCTGACAGGTAAACAAATTGAGCAGAGAACACGATAGAACTCTGACAGCAGGCTGCAACACTCTCTGGAGAAAACCTTGACTACAAAAATTAGAAATAGTCCTTACATCCGACCTCTCCTTTTCTCCTCTGAAAACCTAGCATCTCTCTGATATCTCGACTGGCAATGAACAAACAAGAGCAACAGTCTGATCACACTGTTAATTCTAGCTGCCTTGGGAAGTGAAAAGGAGTCCGGGATAAAAATCTGCACTCAAAGGAATGGGAATGCAGCAGAGCAGTGAGGAAAACTTTAATATATGAATTGATAGTGCTACTTACAGAAGGAAAGTTTTAGCTGATGATCAGTTTCAGTTCCTCATTACACCACAGATAGGTGGTGGGTAGATTAATTTACTTTAGTAGCCAATATACCTGGAACATTTCATAGTAAAATATTATAATGGCCAATAGTAACTGTAATATATCACTGTAAATTTAGTGAGGAAATTGAAAAGAATGATCACAGTGCAGGTGTTAGACATGTCTAGAGATTATATGGAATACACACCTTCCTTTGAAAGGCGTCCTGAACACCGACTTGGCATTGGCTCCCACTGGGAAATAGTTGATACATTTCTCCAGGGGATGGAGAAATGGAAAAAAATCAGGTTATTTGTCACTTGCCCTCTGGGCTTGGCAAAATAAGAGCAATCACACAAATAGCTAGTCAAAGAATCAGCTTTACTATTATTTTAAAGGACACCTGCATAAGTATCTCAGCATCTCTCAGTATCTTAGTAGACAGGTTCATGCTTTGTATGCCAAGAGCTAGGAGGCTTCTCCCACCTCCACCAAATAAGTCAAGTCCAAGGTCAAAGGGGAAAAGTCCAGGAAGAGGTGACCTAGGGAAGAGACCGTAGGTCCACCTCTTGGTGTGGTGGATGCTGTCATCCACCACACCAAAAACAGAAACCTCTCCAGAGGTTTACATGGGAAAGGAAGACTTTGACAGCTTCAGATCAAAGTATCTCTCCATATGTCAATAGAGGAGAGTCAACCAAAAATGGAATCAGTAAAACAATCTGGACAGAGAGATACAATATGAAAATATACGGGAATGATGAAGAGTAAAATCATTCTTTGGGTATATAGAAACCAAAGTTTATTGAAAAGCTGAATTCTACAGTAAGGAAAGTTAACCAATTCTTCCCATCTGATTTTTCTTCATTTTCCATGTTCACTACACAAACAGCTTCCTCTATAATATTTTTATTTTAATTTTTAATTACAGTTGACAGTCAATATTATTTTGTATTAGTTTCAGATATATTTCCATGACATTAATAATAATAAATATTTGCTGATCATTTATTATACACCAAACTCTTGAGAGCACTTTACATGCATCAGCTCCTTCCCTTATCAAAACACACCTCTGTGGCAAGTTCTATCATTTACCGATGCCAGCAGTGAAGCACAGAGAGGGCAAATAAATTGTGCAGTGTCACACGCCTCGTGAAAGGTAAAGCCTGCATTCCCACCTGGACCATGGCTGTCGAGCCTCTGCTCTTAACCACTAGGCTTTACTCTCTCAACAAAAAGGAAAGTCCAAAGGAGAGAAAGAATGCCAGTGAAAAAAAAAGGTCTCTACCTTCAGCTTGCTGTAATAAATTCAGTCGCTCAGTTCCTAGTGCTTTCATTCTGTATCCCCAAGCAAAGTGCACAGCTCGATGGCCACCCCAGCCTCCACCCCACTGCTCCCCCACTGTGGAGAGGACATGGGGTGGGGGCAGACCGATCCAGCGACACTGTGTCTGAAAAAGCCTATCTTCTCTCTGCACGATAATGAGCTGCATTTTTGTTGATGGATTAGCATTCTGTGAGCTTGGCAGTGTAAGTATTTCCAGATCAAGCTTCGGATCTGCAAAGCTGAAGATCATATCCTAGTCCACAGTGAAAAAAAGCCAAGGAACAGTATCCCTTGAAGTGCAACCTGGAGCAGTTGTCCAGCCTATTGACTTTTCCAAGAGAGAATAAAAATGTACAGCATTTACTGGACACTTACAATGTATGCACCACACTCTATGCAGCTGCTCCACATGCCCTCTTCCTCGCGCATCCTCTGTGCTCTCCCTGCAGAGAAAGGCAGGGGCCACCAGCCATGGAGTGGAGCTGCTGTTTCCCCAGTATCACAGATCAACACTGCCCCTGGACAAAATTTATGTTGGCCTGTGGCTAATCTGGACAAGAAAATGAGTTCTTCTGGAAGCAATATGTGCATGGTATAGAGGACTATATTCTGAGATTATATTCTTCCCACTTTGGGTGTTGAAATGTCTTTTCTCTTATGAAAGGATTGCAACATCATATGACAATTTTACTATTGCTGTTTTTAATATCTTTACTTCTAAAGATAAAAGCTAACAACTCTATGTTCAGACTCCTCAATTAAAAGAAAAAATGTTGTTATGTCATAAAATCCCCAAGTGTAGAGTCGCTGGCCCAGGGGCTGACATTCTGGGTTCTGCCTGACACCGACCTGGAGGAGACTTTAGAAAGCAAAGAGTCAGTCCCGTTGGCTGAAATATACCCTGTGCTGCTGATGTCTTCCTTGCTACCTGACTTCCAGTTACTCCCTTAGTCCCCAGTGGCTGCTACCAGTCGGAATTCCCTATCCTTCCTGGCCAAGCGGACATGCTGGGCAGAGTTCAGGACACAGCTTTAAATGTGGTTTCCTGATTAACAGGGAGACTCCAGTTATGCAGGAAGGAGTTGGAGCTTGCATACTATATGTCATAGTCATCTCCCGGTTCTTAGGAACGAACACATCAACAGAACTGACCTCGGGCAAACTACCATTCCTGAGAAAATCCCCAACAGCTCAGAGAGGCTCTTGTTGGTGGGCTTCATCTTCTGCACTTTCTTTTGATAAGAAAGTGACACACTTAAGGCTCAGTTACTCTAAAACACATTTAAACCAAATGATATTAGAGAAGGCTGATGGTGATCGAGGGAAATGAGTGCTGAAAGGAACCAAACACATCTCTGTGACATCCTGGCTAAGAAAGAGGGTGATGAGAAGAGAGCCCCCAAACAGGCGTCAGGAGTTGGGGTAATTGACTTCTGAGGCAGTTTTGCCTCAGGATCTTAGGAGAAACATTCTCAAGTCTTCTACTTCCTCACCTGCAAAATAAGATGGCTGGTACCTCTAAATTTTAAAATTCTCTGATTCTGTGCATTACTTAAAGAAAAGGTATGATCTCACCTTTAACAGGAACCTAATCAAAAAAACAAACAAACAAGCACAATATAACCAAAGACACTGAAATTGAGAAGGGGTTGATAGTCACCAGAAGGGAGAGGGGAGGGAATTTCAGGGGGAAAGGGGAAGAGTTTGGAGCAACAAGTATAAAGGTCACATGGACAAAAACTAGCGGGGGTGGAAATGGGAGGGGGGTGGGCTGGGCTGGGGCGGTGGGCTGGAATGGGAGCAAAAGACAGAAAACTGTACAAGAACAACAATTAAAAAAAATTTTTTTAAAAAGAAAAGGGCAAGGTATCTCTACGTGTCAAGAAGAACAGTGAGAAATAATATTGCAAGAAAGCCTTGAAGGAAAAGTGAAAAGCCCCCCAGGGGTCTCGAGGCCCTGATCAGATGCTGAGGAAGGACAAGCTGGGGGAAGGGCACCCCAGGAATGCCTCCAGGGCCTCCTTCCCAGAGGGAACTTTCCAGCCCGAGAGCCCACGGAGAAGTAGGCCCGTCTTATTGAGAGCGAGAAAGAGAAGGTAAGGAAGAGAACAGGAGGGAAAGATGTGTAGAAAAGGAAAAGGCTTAAGAGGAGGGGGAATCCTATGAGTATCAAAATGAATGAGTACAACTCTGGAAGATTGATCGTCTCTGGGCAGCGCGAGGGGTGCAGAAGAGAAAGCTGAGAAGAGGGCAAGGGCAGAAGTGCAAAGAAAGAAGGGGGAAAGGAGAATCGAGACCTCCAAAGTACATTTTAAATAGAAATAGAATTTCTTAATTCTCCCACCATCCATTCACCAAAAAAGTCACCAGATGTGAGGTCCCGCGGCACCCTGCCAAATTAAACAGAGAAAAGCCGCACTCTTATAGAGAACAATAGAGTAGCATTTTCTATAACATGGTGAACACAGAGAGGTTCCATCTGTATGCAGATATGGAAGGGGAAAAAAACTCCACAAGGGGTCCATAACCTTTAAAAAAAAAAAGATTCTGGGCTAAGCTATCCAGAAATAGAACATTTTGATTACAAAATAAAAAGTAGGTCAATAAGATAATGGACATGATTTAAATGAAAATCACAGTATTTGTAATGGACTAAAAATGGTATCAATATTACTGCAGAGAAGGAATATAATTAAATGTATTTTTAAACAGCAGCTCCCCACCCCAGCCCTGCAAACCCCAGCCCGGCCACCAGTATTCCTCCGCCTCATCGGAGAGGAATGTGCTGGCATGCCGAGAGCTGGTCTGAGGAATGCAGAGTTTCCGTACTACTTTAGAAGATCCCAAATGACACTGGTTAGCTACATTCTTTCACTTGTAGATCACTGTTACTCAATTATAAAGCAAAGAAATGGAAAGGTCTGGGATCTGACCGGTTCATTCTTTTACCATTTTTACTATACAGCCAGGAAACGTGCAAATGGAGGTACAACGGCCACCATTCTCTTTGGTCCACTGAAACCAGGGGCATTCTGGACCACCACCTGAGGGGGGTATAGACCTGGAGAGGTTTAGCACAGGCTACAAATTAAGATACAGGACAGAAGTGCAAATTCCTGGTTTTCTGTCTACAGCTTGTAGTGTGACCTTGTGGAGAAACTCTGACTCTTGGGTGTAATTTATCTTCTAAAACCTCACAAAGAAAAGGGAGGCAAAGAGGAACAAGATGAATTAGACCTAAGAAATCATGTTCTGGATGGTGAATACAATTACCGCAGTGAGCAGGCAAAGGGTACTGGGGCATTTCCTTGGGTGCCTATGTAAGAGCCAGGTCTAGGAGTCTATTTATGAGGGAATATCAGTGGCCCTTCCAAACTTGGGATGTCTTCAGGGGTCAAAGAAAGATTAAGCAGAATTACTCTATGATAAATATATTATTGCTCTAGAATACACACACACACACACACACACACACACAGTATTCCTTATTAAAGGAGATTACATCCATATTTATATGATGGAAATCTCAGAATAAGATATCAGCATGATTATATATACATCTTAACCATTCAGAAGAGATTATTCTGAAAGTTTTATGGTGGATAGTAAACACTTACTAGTAAGTTTTTTCCAAATAATTAACTCTTTAATATGTATGCTTAAATTCCAACATACCAACCATTACTTGCAAGGCATTCATTCATCCTTAGAAACCATAAGCTTACTTCCCATGAAGAAAATCGGTTAAACAACAACTGAGTTTGTCAAACAAAAGACTGGTACTTAGTCAAGTCATGTTATGGTGCGATTCCTGTAAAGCTGAGTTCCTGAAGTGTAAATTGTCATTACATTAGTATCCACTTCACCCCCTCTTTACTATAATAAAAGCTATTTCAATATGTAGCAAGTTGACAGACACCATAACCATGAGTCCTTTCTGCAAGTGACTCAAGGAGCTCCAAACCCCTGGTACTTGGAGGCAACTGAAATTAGTCACTGCAGTAGGTCTTGAATTCTAAGCCAAGAGAAAGGCCAAAAAGTTAAGGATCATCTGAGCTCATCCTATCACTCTCGGGGTTGTTCTTATTTATAGTTCCTTCCTATCACCAGGGCCTCTAAACCTTGAAATGAAAATAGAGAAGCAAAAGTGTGGCAAGGGTCAGTGCAACCAGGATAAAACTTCTGCAGACATCCAGAAAGCAAGCAGGGTGTTCGATTTTCTGCTGAAAAACATTCACTCAATATTGTTTTCAACTCTGACCTTCCACGACCTCAGTTTGGAGATCCTGATGGGGGTAAAAGAAAAGAACTGAAGGGTGAAGCAAGTGAAAAAAACCGAAAGAATGCTCAGCACAAGCATATGACTGGGGCACGCCTCTGTTCTGTGAGTCTGGTGGGGGGAAAATGGATTATTTATAGGAGAAGAGAAGCAAGATGACAAAATAAGCTCTTGACAAAGAAGATAAAAGCTTATGTTGGAAAAAGCTTGGGGGAAGGAAATGGCATCAGAGTCATTTGCACTGTCACAGAACGAACTTGGTCTAGCAGTGACTTTGGCATATTCTGGCTTCTCAGCAGGGAGAAACCAGCTGGGGGCTGGGGAAACTGGTGTTTTGGGAGAAAGAGAAACAGCTGCTTGAACACGAGTGTCGTCGGAAGGAAGTCCTCTTCCCTACTGCCAGCCCGCAAGACATTACTATAACACAGTCTCAGGAGCTACCACAATGAGACAAAGGGGGACAGGACCGAGTAGCTGCCAATTAATGCCCCGAGGTCTTTTGACAATGGTACTATTCCAACAAATGCAAGAAGGGAACTAGTCCTGTTCCTCCTCTATAAACAGGACTCATGGAAGGAATTCTAATTGTATTTATTTAAGTAACTATTAATTACTCATACAGGCTTGGGAACAGGATGGACTGCTGAATCAATAAATGGCGAAAAGCTTATCTATAAATAATATGTAAATCCTCTGTTCCAAGTCTCGTCTCTGATAAAAATCTGGGAGTCTGATTGATGTATTGACTTTCAATTCCCTTCTCTCTGTCAATTTGTCAGCTAAGGTAAGTGGAAAGACAAGAGACCTCTCTCTGGAATAATCCTAAGAGATCTCAGTAACCCCTTCTATTGCTCTACCGGTACACTGTCAGTCAATAACTATAATAGAAAATCTTGTGGGGGTTTTTAATAGTAAACATTCTAATGGCTGAAAGCCTAAACAGACTGGAAATATCAGACTGAATACTGAATATACCAAGACCTGTCATTTTAATTAAAAAAAAAAAAACCACATATTTTCATGTAAATGGAAATCCCGTATCTGTAAAAGCAAGCAAGGATGATTTTGTGGGACAGACACTCACAGGAAAATGAGGAAAAGAAGACAAAAGATCCCCCTTCTAAAATAAACTTTTTTTTTTTTTCTGAGCATACAGTTCTCCAAAATTCTGACATGTATGCTTACTTGGGAAAAAAAAAATTAAGTTGACAGTTCCCATTCTGTTATCCAACCCTGAGGCATAGAAATTTGATTAAATACCATAAAAGTACTTTTATACGCAAGGAGCAGGCAACAGCTGACCTGCTTGACGAAGTCATGCTGTAGCTTGACTTCCACCCGGTGGCTGTGTTGGCCCCCACGGCACCTCCAGTTCACGTCTCCCGCTCCTCCTCTCCCCACTTCTCCCGTCTCTGGGAACCACGCCACAGGCCCCCAGGGTGGGCTGCCCCTCAGTGATCGCCACCACACCACGTTCGTCTACTCAGGAAACACCGTTTCTGTTTCAACACCATAGCCAGAATGGCATGTTCCTCCCCCAGGTCCATGCCTCATTCCAAAGCAGGGTCCTGTGACTTCCCCCTACCTCGGACCTCTGGCCCGTTCTTGAATACTCTTGTCCCTCAGCTTCTCTTTCTCCTCTGGCTCCTCCCTTCCCCTAAAAACCTTAATAAACCACAACTCATCAAATCATGTTCAACTGCCTGCTTGACAGCCCCTGTAGGAAGTCTAGTGGGCATCTCTATCTTAATGTCAATAAACAATACCGCTCAATCACCACTGACTCCTCTCCATCTCTCATGTCACACATCTCATCCAATAATAGATTCTGTTGGCTCTGCCTTGAACATGCATCTCTGGGATCCAACCACTTGTCTCTACCTCCACCCTTGCTATGCTGGTCCAAGCCATCACCATCCCTCACCTGGAATACTGAAGTGACCTAACAGCTTCCGGCTTCCACTCTTACTCTTTCACTAAAGTCTATTGTCTGCACCGCATTCACAGTGGTTATTTACAAAGTCCAAAGAGACTCCATTCTCCTTCTCAAACTTTCCAAATGCTTCCCATCACACTTAAAATATAATCCAAAGTTTTACGTGGACTGCAGAGCTCCTGGTAGCCCCAGAGCTCTACAAGGCTACCTCTCCAATGTCATTTCCTACCACACTGCATCTTGCTCACCCCACTTCAGTCGCACTGACTTTCCTACTATTTTTTAAGCACACAATAACTCTGATTATTTATGCACATGGATTAAATATGTTTATGCAAATGTTAAATCCATTTATCCACCTACCAACCTGCTTCTCTGATATAGCTTCAGGCTACACACTCTATCAATAAGGCATCTCAAGTTCAATGTCCCTATGCCAACACAAATCAGACACTACACAAAAGAGCTGTTTTTCCCATCACCAGGCTGGATGTTTTGAAGTAGCTGCCAACCTCCACTGCACTCCAACCCACAATCAGTGAGCTGCCAAATCCCACCACGCTCCCCTGCACGGAAGTCTCCGTTTGTCTTTCCCTCTTTTCCCCTCTATTCAGTCTTGTGTCTGTCCTGCCCATCTCATGTCTGAAATCCCATACCTCCTCCAGTTGTCCCCTAGCTTCCTCATATTGCTGTGACAAGTGTCCTTCCAGAGAGCTCACCAGGGCTTCTTTCTACACTTAAGTTCAGGTCCATACATGTCAGCCACCATTCCCACTGCCTACTTCTTAAGCCTTCAACTTCCTTCTACTGTCCCTATGCTGTCCAACACCATAGCCACTAACCACATGTGGCTATTACAATGTCAATTAGTTGAAACTTAGTAAAATTACAAATTCCGTTCCCCAGCAGCATGAGCCACATTTCAAGCACTCAATGGCCATGTGTGAATGGGGGTGCCCTACTGAGGAGCTCAGCTCTAGAACAGTCTCATCATCACGGAAAGTTCTACTGGGTGGCGCTAGAACCTATCTTCTCCGGAAAACATACTCAACTCCCACAAGCAAATCTTCTGTTGGAATAAATTCCATACCCCAAAAGGCCTTCCATCCCAAGTTTTACCAAGACCTCACAGTTCAATATCAGGGAGCTCCTGAGACATTCTTCCCTGAGATCCACTCTCATTTTAAGGGAAAAGCAAATTACATAGTGCTCACTCTAACCCTCATAAACATGTCTTCCTTTCATAAAACTTATTCTCTGTGCAGAGTAAATATTTACACATTAATATTCAATTTATATCTTTTTCAATGCTTGCTCAGCTGTGAGGCCTTTACTATCTTGCTCAATAAGGTAAACTATTTTAGACCGAATGCTCTTGGGGGCAGGGCCAATATTTAATGATGCCAAGCACAGAAAGCTCTTTAGTGGGTATGTTTTAATAAGGGTGATAGCATAGTGGGAAAGCATTAGGCTTTGAAATTACCCTGCATCTGAGATCCTGTTCCGTTACTTTCTAGCCAGGGGACCTTCAGCAAGTTTTTCAATCCCTCATCATTCTCAGTTTAAGCATGTGTAAAACAGAGAAAATGAGAACTGTCTTCCTCATAGGGTGGTTGTGATAATTAAGTGAGATCAGACCTGTAAATCTCTTAGCAGTAATTGATACATAATAGCCACTCATTAATGTCAGCTGATGATGACATATATTATTTTAAATAGTTGTAAACAACCTAAATTTAAATAATACTTGATTGAGGAGGTTGCAAGCTGGATGAGAAAGGAATCCAGAATGCAACTGCTGGCCTTACGGAGTCAAACGCATGTCTTTAGATAGGATGTCATGGATATCACCGAAATATCAAACCATGGAAAATATGTATCAGAATAACATAAATTTGAACATTTCCATTCTGCTTCTCGTATAAAAGCTGCATAGAGTTTCCAGTTCTTTGGAAAATTCACTTCAGGGATGGTGGAACCTTGCTTGGCAAGGTGAACAACTTTCCATTAGTTAAATGCAAGAAGGATGATTTCATTTAAAAGTGAAATGTGGGAAATGGTTAAATGGGTAGGACCTAACTGATCATACTAGTTGTTTTTGAAAAATCTGAAAAACAAAGCAGTTCAAAGCACATGTGGGCATTATTTTGCATTGAGTGCTTAAAGGTCCATCACCCCAGTGAACAAATAAGGCAGGGCACACACATCCCACACACTTAGAGCATGAGCCACCTCCTCCAGCCTTCAGAGCTGAAGTAGCTGAAATTCAGAGGTAGCTCTGTGTACTCAGTAACCACGTTTTGCCAAACCAGTCATCCAGTCTTCCCTTGCTATGGCTTCTGAAGCTGCTGGGCCAGTGATTTTTAAAGTGTGCCCCTTAGACCAAGAACAACAGCATCACCTGGGAACTTGCCAATTCGTGGACCCCACCCTGGACCTACTGCATCAGAAACTCTAGGGTTGGGGCCTACCTGCAAACTCTCCAGATGTCCATAGAGCCAGAGCCTGGGCAGTACACCTGGGCTGCACCTGGGCCCTGTATTCCGGGCAGCTCCAGCAGAGAAGACATTAGGCCTCCTCCTAGACAGGTAGTGTTGAAAATATCGTTCACTGGCTCTCACCTCTATGGACACATAATATGGATTCCGCCTCCTTCACTAGGACTTGGTTCCCTGATGTGAAAAGTGATGAATCATTAATAACTTGCTAAGCAGAGCCCAGGAAGAGGGGACCCCTGTGGCTCTAAGGCACCAACAAGCTGGGTCACGTGGAGCAAGCTCACCCTTGGAACCACACATTCTGTCCATCACGTACCGTGGAGTCAAGATCAGATGGCCCCAAATCATGCAGCTCCATGGACTGGGCCTTTAACAGGAGTCACTCACTGGTCCACAATGAGACATGGAGCAGCGATGCAAAGGACAGGGTCCTGCAGCTAATTAGGGAAAGCCCCTAACATTTCTTGTTTAACTTCATTTTGGAAAACAAGAGAATCACAAGATCATGTAACAAAACCCCAGCAACTATATGAGAAACAAACAAAAGGAAAGATACAGGAAACCCTCTCCAGAAGTTTTTCAAAGCATAACACTTCCTAACAGTCAAAACCCATCTACAGGGAAATGGGGAAGTACTCTGGATCTCAAAACTTGAATCACCATTTGAAAGTACTTTTGAGCAACAATGCCTTAAATGACTTTCGTTGTTATTTTTAAAAGATCTAAAACAAACAAAAAAAAAAAACGAAAGCTTTTTTTAGTGCTTCAACGCTTCCATAACATTGACAGTTATATTTTCACAGTTCAAATACATTCTCCAGCAGAGTATCTTATTCATTTTTCAGTGGCAGGAAATAAAATTCACTATGCATACATTTAAAGTCTTGTACATTTTTAAAAACAGGTTTTATTTGAACATTTTTTATAAGATGTATGTAGCCACGTACTGTTTTTGTCATTAAAATAATTTTTGAAAGCTAGCAGTCTTTCATATGTTCACATACAAGATATTACGTGTAGCCAATTTCTGGAAAGAGAAAACTGAACAGCAGTTATGTCTGGGCAGTGTGACTGGGGGAGAGGCAGAGAAATAAGACTTTTACTTTTTCACTTCAAATCCTTGAGCCCTACTCAGATTTACTTTGGTACATATTTTGTAGAATTCTTTTAACTGTACTAATTAGAAATATAGTAAGTTAACTTAAAAATAGTAAGTCCCTATTATTGGACCATTAACCTTTGGCATCCATTTCACTGAATGACACTGAATAAGTGAGGGAGCAGCATCAGCCAACTTTCCCTACGATCTGAGCCTGCCGTCACCAGATGACGCTGCAGACGAAGACGCTGAGCCCAGAGAGGTGAAAGATGCTGCCGTGTCGTCAGACTTACAGATACCGGAGGCAAAGCTCACCCTCTGTTCTTGAACTCCCTGGTGTATGCATTTTTAAAAAAACAAAAACAATCATATCACCTTGCCCATCAAGTGTTCTACAATACCACTCGTGTTACTCTAAGGTATGAGTCATCATCATGAAGTTACTACAGTGTTACAGAAACACAACTCCATTAGAACTAAAGTTGATCACGCTAAGCAAACCCTGCACTTAATGCTGGTCCTTGCAAGGGACCTACTAATACAAAGGCAGAATGATGGGAAGGCTTAAGATCAGGAATTCAGCAGTTTTCTTACTGAATTTGAGTCCTCCACTTACTAACTGTGTGACTAATTGCATGTAAGCTCTTTCTACAATACCTTCTTTTTCTCATCTGTAATATTGCAATTAAAAGCAATATCTGTCTACTTAACAGAACTGTGAGGATTAAATGAAATAATGTGTCGAGTACATAGCCAAATGCCTAATACATAGTGAGTGGTCAATAAAAGTTAGCAATTATTAATCAAAATTTAAATTAAAAACTAGGTATAATTCAGAACCTCCCTCACTCATTCCTGGCTGATTTTAATCTATTATAAACATGGTCTCCGCCACAAAATGTGATTATAAGTGCTCATCTTTGAGAAGATCTGCATGCACCACAAGTTAGTAACCCTAGAAAAGGCACCCCTCCTTGCCTCATTCCCCCCAGCAGTAAGGGTCAGAAAGCTATTACGTAAATGTGTGTGAAAACACTATGGAATGGCAAAGTTTCCTAAACAAAAGATGCACTTTGTTTTTTAGCTTACCCTGAATCATCGAGGGTAGTTGTTTGTCCTCAAATCTCCAATCACCCAAATGACCTTAGACTCTTTCCCTAGCTACCTGCCCGCAATGAGGACCTGTTCTGATGGGTCCCCCTGGCTTGCCTGCCTTCCCAGCCCAGGGCGAACCCCCTTCCCCAGGCCTGCCCCTCCACGAGAGCCCCTCTTTTCTCCTTTCCACCAGTGGAGAGGCCTCTCTTCTCTAAGCCAAAAGTGCAAAAACAAAACAAAACAAAACACAGACGAAAACAAAAACCTGTGACAAATTTCTTTTGAAATCCGAAGAAGGTAGTTTTCCACTATTCTCAGTGAAAGAGAAAGAAGTCAGTCAAATCCCTGTGACCTCCTAAACAAAAACATTCTTTGAAGGCACAACAGAATAAGTAATAACAGACAATTTAAACATACCTGAAATACTTCCCCACACATATTTCTAGAGTGTCTTATGACACCACAAAGCTTCAAGCAGCATACCAACCCCTGCATACTGGCTTAAATGGAAATTAAATGATCTAAGTCCATTGTCAAGGAGTTCGGAGGATATTTTCAAATGCTTACTGGAAATGATAACAACAATCTATTGAGAGCTCATGCTGTAAAGCTTTGGACCTAGGAGACTTCCTAGCTCAAGGCTGGTACTTCCATAAAAGGGCAGCCATTGGTCTGGTTTAGTGACAAAGTCAAAAGAACAGCTTTGGATTTTGAAACCAAACAATCAAAAGCGAGAGGCCTGCACTTGCTGTTACCAACAGCAGGACTGAGAAGGTTCACGGTCAATTCATTTGCATGGAGTCAGACCAACAATGAGCTTACTCAGTGAGTTTCACAATTAGGGCAAACAATTCTAAAGAATATATTCTTTTTTTCCCCCTTTCCTATAGTTCTTTTTCAGATCTGTTGAGGGGGAACAGAAGTAAAGTGAAAAGAACAGGGAATGGGGTTCTTTTTTAAAAAAATGAGATCTAATGGACATACAACATGCAATTAGTTTTAGGTGTACAGCATGATTTGATATATGTATGTACTGTGATCGCCACAATAAACTCAGTTAACATCCATGACCACCACATAACATTTTTTTCTTGTTTTGAGAACTTTTAAGATCTATTCTCTTAGCATCTTTCCAACACACAATACGGTATGGTTAACTAAGTCACTGTGGTATACGTTACATCCCCATTAAATCTATAATAAAAACTTATTTATCTTATAACGAAGTTTATACCTTTTGATCACCTTTACCCATTTCAACTATTTCCCTCACCCCCAACTCTGGCGACCACCAATCTGTTCTGTGTCTATGTGCTCAGGGTTTTTTTTTAGTTTCCACATATAAGTGAGATCATAAGAGTATATGTCTTTCTCTGACTTATTTCACATAGTATAAGGCTGTCCAGTTCCATCCATGTTGTTGCAAATGGCAGGATTTCCTTTCTTATGGCAGAAACACATTTATATACACAAGATCTTCTTTAAGGGGTGGGGTTTTGGGAGCAGGGTTCTAACTCCTCTGCTATTGTCTGTTGTCCTAATAATTTTTACCAGGTTCCTTGCTGATTCAATGCTTGATTCTGACTAAACATCTACCTTCCTATTTAGATATTAATGGCACTAAAGATGCAGTTGAATCAGTTAATCACCTTGAGACCTTGGAAGAAAGGGAGCTATTTTCCTTTACAGCCTAGGGCTTTCCAACCACCTGTGTGTGGGGCTCATTGCTGGGCTCTCCCTCATTCAGAGGTTCTGGCAGGCCAGTGACACTATGCAATGCATCTCCTAATATTTGTTAATGCTCACAGGCTCATGACACCATGTTAAAAAATGCAGGAGTTGTAGGTTTGGTTAAAGCAGACTTGCTTCCCTTTGATTCACAATGCTTTTCTCTTCATCTGACTCTCTCACTGTTGCCCATTTTTCTTCCTTCTCCCGCATCCTCCAATCAGAAACCAGGAAGCTGGAATCAACCATGGAGCAGGAACTTTCCTCCCTGTTACTTCAGTGACTAACACAACACCAGGTCCACAGTGGCACTGAGTGTCTACTGAATAGGTAAATGAATAGATGAATGAATGAATGAACAAATCTGATGCCCACTGCTACTCTACCCAGGTAGTAGAGCAAAGATTGCCTGGATTTGAGTCCAGAGTCAGGGCCAGATGGATTCAAAAGGATTCTTCTACAGACAGCCAGTGCCAGACCAATTTGCAGGCAGCAGTTTATGTCAGGTTTGCAAAATTAGCTCTTGCTTTTATGTCCCCTCTATCCACTGCCAATTCCCCAGGTACACCCAAGTCCCTTTATGTCCACGTTATCATGTCCTTAGTCCTCTGCCCTCAGTGAATGCCAGAAAAGAAACCTGGTAAATAAGATCAAGCCACAGTGCTGGGAGAAGATGAGATAGATGCATCTTAGAGAGAGACTTAGGACTGCTGTCTACCTTCCAAGAACTTAAAATGTACTGACTTCTTGATAATAGCCTAGATAGAAAATTAAATGTTGTTGCTATTCCACATACAAAAATTGGCTCCACAGGGAAACTACACTGGACTTGGAGTCAGAAGACGTGGGTTTGAGTTGGGTCTGCCTCCTATTGGCTGGTTATCTTAAACCATACATACTCTCTTTGAGCTAAAAGGTTGCCATCTGTAAAACAGAGAGCATAGTGCCTCTGTCTCATAGTGCTGTTATGGAAATTAAATGCAATGACATTTATAATGCTGCTTTGTCAATTCTAATGTAGTAAAGGAAGGAATGTGGTGTAACGGTGCAGAAAAGGAGGGACAAGAAGACCATTCCTTGAAAACCCAGAATGTAAGACAGAAAGGGTAACTGGCACCACGTGAAATGAGTTTAGAAGAGACTTCGGTTGTGATCTGTAGCATCTAACACCTAATCACAGCATCAGAAGTACAAGTGGTCCCTGCTTGACAACCCGGTGTATTCCTACAATGCTGGTGATGAAGGAGATGATGATGATGAGGTGTTTATTGACTGATGACCATGTACCTGCCACTATTCTGAGCATTTTGTATGTTTTATCTTACTCAACCTGACAATAACCCTATGAGGTAAATAAAACTACTATCCCCATTTTACAGAAAAGAAATCAAACTAAGGCCCAGAGAGCTTAATTGATCGTTAAGTACAATTCTCTGCAAATGCCTACTTTTCAATAAACTGTTGAAGAAGAGGATAAAAGCACCGGGAAGTAAAAGCCAAGCTTTAATTCAGCAGGACTAAAAGGGTGAGGCCAAAAGGGGTGAAGCTCAAGAGCAGGGGTGGCGTGAAGTTATTGACACTGAGAAGAAACCTGCAAGAATCCTAGCGGGATAGACCAAAAGGACAATGTAGCAGAAGACAAAACATAGTCTGCGTGTATGGGGATGGCCAGTGGGAAGCGCGGAGAATGTGATTGTTGGGAAATCAGCAGAGCTCATCCCATGGCGTTCTCCTCACAGCCTGCCCAGGGCACCAGGCGCACTAATCAGCAATGTTCTCGTTCTCAGAGGCATGACCTGCTGCTGTGACAATTGAGGGCTGGGGTGAGGGCATGCTGAGGTAGCTGCTGCCATCCCCAAAGCCTCGTGCCACCTCTGGGTATTCGGCACCATTCCTGTGAGCAGTGACGGGAGGAAACAGCTAAAGCTAGCTGTCACCACCAGACTTCTAATGAAAACCAGAAAGTCTGCAAACAAAACTGCCAGCTTCTTCACAATTAAGCGACCACCCAGGATAGTATGAACTGAAAAAAGGAGCCTCTTCCACGGAGAAGAGTTTTCCTTGGTGGTGAGTCCCAGAAGAGGCTTGTTTTAGAGACAATCCCCCGAAATGAGATACATAAAACTTGACAATGTCTTTGCCATTCTGTATTTTTCTTCTTCTAAATCAATAAATAATTGATTCTGTGTCCATGGGGACCTCTTGATAAGAGATTAGCTACAGATCTTTATGGTCATGAAAGAAATTTACAAAACCAAAGGAAAACACAGGAATCCCAGGGCACCAAAACTGCCAGCTACTGTTATGAAAAAGAGACAGAAAACACAGAGAGAGGCATAGAGGTACAGAGAGAGGAACAGAGATCAGGAGGAGAGGGAAAGAGAAAGCATTTCCAAGTTAAAAGTGAAGGCAGTGGTCACATTTGTTTTGTTTAACTGGGGGAACGGCCACCAGAAGTCACTCTCTTCCTTGACCTACTTGGGTAACAGGTTTGCATATGGTGATCTGAAGGCACATGGAAAACAGAATACCAGAGTTATTTTTTTATCAAACATAAACATTTTGCTTTAACTGGCCAATTCATGCAGACGTTTCTGGCCAAACAGATCCTTTTGAAAATAAACAGAATTGCAAGGATTTGGCATTTTGAAAGAGAGCAGTTTGTCAATAGCAGAGTGTTAGACTTCCTTATATCCTCATCAATGAGCCATGCGTGTCAGAACTACCTCGTAACTGGTAGCACAGAAGTGTGTGTATGTGTAAGTGTTTTATTCAACACCGACTAACTTGACCTTCAAAGCATCCAAGCAAGTGGCAGGCACCACTAGCATCCAGAGTAAATGGAAACAGTGTGATTTGAGTGGCCTGTCTGAAACCCCAACACAAAGGTGGAACAACCTAACAAGCCCTTGAACATGAGGAAGCGGGTCTGCATAGTAGTGCTGAGGCACTCTGGGCATGAGAGGAGCCCTGAAGGGAAGGGACCCACAGACCCCACCTTAACGGCCACCACAGCTGCCCTGCTCCGTGTGGCCTAACTGGCGGTGGCCGTGAGGCGCGTTCCCCACTGCTGAGGCTGGCTGCCCCCTAACTCCTCCTCTATCCCCTCAGCCCCAACCCTGGTGCCTCAGCCGAAATAGAAGGCGGGGTAGATGAGGGCAAGATGTTTTAGACAAGGATGCAACACGTAAGTGAGAAGTAAAGATGCTGAGATATCTCACTGAGGCTCAACCACCATGTTTCTTTTCTCTTTTTGAATCCTCACCTGAGGACATGTTTATTGAATTTCTGAGAGAGAGGAGGGGAGAGAGAAATAAAGAGAGAGAAACATGTATCAGTTGCCTCCCATACGTGCCCCGACTGGGGATTGAACCTACAACCTTTGGTGTATAGGACAATGCTCCAACTAACTGAGCCACGCAGCCAGGGAGCCATGTTTCTTTTCTTATATCCTCAAGGCTGCTGTCTGGAGGAGATCACAGCAGCAATAACAACAATAATAACAGCTGCCACTTATTCCATGCCCCCATGGAACCTTGTGCTAAGAACTTTACATATCATATATTATCTAATTTAATTTTCACAATAACTCCGTGATGCATGTTATTTCCCCTATAACAGAGATGAAGAAACAGAGGCTTGGAGAGATTAACTTGCTGAGGTCAGTAAGTACCAAGTGGCATGGTCCACAGATCTGCTAAACCACGCCCCCTCCCTCTAGGCTGCCTACCATGGCTCAACTATCCAGAGACAAATGGGATTTTGTGCCCTAAGGTTAATATACCTAAACTTAATCTGGTTTTAAAAAATAAATTTCAAAAGGCTAATCAACCTTATTTAGTTTAGAGAAGGATGTTTTTTCAACAACAGCATTTAAAATAGAACTGCCACATGTTTATGCTCCTAGAACATCAGGGGACACTACATCCAGATAATAAAACTAAACTTTTCAATCCCTAGTCTGGCTAGAAATTATTATAAATACTTTCCATGACAGTAGAAGTTAATTTCAGTGCTGTATTATAACTCGGAGTGCAATCCCTCCTGAAACAACACAAGTGACTGGCTTAATCTCCTAGAGAAACCTCTCTTGTTGCTCAAAGAATAGAAACAGAAATGCTTTTACTTACAGATGAATCTGCTTTTAACAAGGACTTATAAATGAATATGCTTTATAATCAGGGAACTGAACAAAAAACCTTGTTGGTAATTTATTATAACTCTCCTTTTTCTTTCATATTTATTCTGGTTAGGACAGAGAATATCTATAATACTACAAGTTTATAGCCTCCATCACTAAATATTCACCATCAAACTGCCGATATTTTAGAATTCTATTCCCTTGGTTCAAGGTAAAATATTAACGTACACAGAGATTTGTATAGGATTATCAGAGCCAACTCAGCTTGACAAATGGGGCGAATTCCACACACAGTGTTATGGGAAACATCAGGTCAGAATGCTCCTGGGACCAGCTGCAGCTCCCTGGTACACTCCCCATGAATCACAGTGATTCACAGCTGCCCTAGGCCTGAGGCAGTCACCAAGGGGCTTGCTTAAGCAAAGACGAGACTTTTCTTCTGCTCCTAGACAGTAGAGACTCCATACGTTGTGCCATAATCTCCTTCTAGCAAAAATAGTCCTGGGGATTTATATCACTGCCAGGAAGGAAGGGTGTATGGATGGTGACCATTTGGCAAAAAGCTAGCA
This sequence comes from Anoura caudifer, assembly GCA_004027475.1. Lineage (NCBI taxonomy): Eukaryota > Metazoa > Chordata > Mammalia > Chiroptera > Phyllostomidae > Anoura > Anoura caudifer. The sequence continues at coordinate 76,282 of PVKU01003983.1, forward strand.
GAGTTGGGTCTTGGTGCAATAACTGACCAGCTTTGTTGCCCGAGACTTTCCTTAAGCATAAAAGCAATGTGTCACCAAGAGACTGTGGAGTCCAGGCATTGTTTGTAGATGCATGATGGATTCTTAATAAAGATTTCAAAAATTCAAGAGATCCTGAGTGGTGCATAAAATAAAAGGGAAAGAAATTTCATTTGTTGAGGGTCCTAAAAGGCCATTTGAACCAATCCAATATAACTAGTGTCAAAAAAGTGTCAAGAAGTATATCACTGGGCCACATACAAGGCTACCTTCCACCCTGCTCATTTCTCTCCCTCCTGAGAAGCCAGAACTGATGGAGGAAGATGCTTGTCTTCTGAGGATGCTGTGGATAGCTCTGCATCCACCTGACCTCTTTCCCACTACTCCTCCGCGCCGACACCCAGTGCTCAGTGCTACATCTCTTTTCCACATGAGAGGAGGAAGACTGTTACTTGACCTGTCAGCAGCTTTGGACACTGTTTGTTATTTTCTCCTCCTGATGTTCCCTGAGTCCTCTTCACTTGGCTCCAAGGGCTCCTCACTTTCCTGGCTTTCAGCCAACCTCACTGGTGGCTCCCATCCATCTGCTTTTGCTAGACTTCTTCTGGACTCTTGCTGCGAATGACAGTTCTTAGTCCTTGTCTCTTCTCTATCTACCTCCGTGGTGATCTCATGCAGTCCCATTCCGTATAGGTGGTTAATTTAAAGCAAACAACTCCCAAATGTATATCCCTACCCTTGATCAATCCCTTGAATTCTAGACTTGGACATCCAACTGCTTACTCAACATTGGACTTGGAAGTACACTAAACATGTCAAATTTGACATGTTACAAACTGAAAACATTTTACACATATTAAGTCATTCATAACCACCATATGAGAATGGTAAGATTACTCTCCTCATTTTATAAAGGACAACGAAGCACAGAGAGTTGAAGCTGTTGCCCAAGGTCACATTTCTAGTGAGTGACAAAACCCAGAGGGCTCCCCTATCCTTAAGTCCTCCCTCTTCCTGTCTTTTCTCCTCCCTGATCTCACCATAGCAGGCTCCACCTCCTCAATTTTGACTACCACTCCAGGCACCCAGGCACCACGTGCTCTCTCTCTCTCTACAAGGGTCAGTGCAGTAGCTCCTAAGTGATCTCTCTGCCTCCTTCCGCTTGCCCCTGACTGTCTACTCTCTAACCTACTGCCAGCGTGATCTTATAAAACCAAACGTTAGACCCTCTAATGGCTTCCGTTGCTCAGAATGCATTCCTAAGTAGAGTCTATAGGAATTCTGCCTTCCTGTCCAAATCAGGGCCAGGCAACCCCCTCCTCACGGGCCAGCCTTCAGCCACACTGGTCTGCTTTCAGGGCCAATTCTGCCTGTAGCTTGGCCCAGTTGTTGTGACCCCAGATCTTTCTGGCTGACTGTACTTCATCACCTGGGATTAAATTTCAAAGTCATGCCTACAGAGTGACCTTCCTTGACCACCCAATCTAAAGTAACCCCTGTCTCTACCCCACATACCCAAACTTAAACTCTCTAATTAGGACTGTGAATTAGTACAACCTCTTCAGACACCCAGTTGGCAATATCCATCAACCTATGTAGCCATTTGACCCTGCAATTCCATTTCTAAGAATTCATTCTAAATATAAACGTGTACATATGTGAAATGATATATATAACAGAATTATTTATTGCTCTGTTGCTTCTGATAACAAAATGCTGACAACAACCTAAATGTCATTGGTAGGATCTCCTTGACAGATAAAATGCATTGGTACCTAACAACAACCTTATGAGCTGAATATTGTTATAGGTATACCTTGGACATGTTATGGGTTCCACTCCAGACCACCACAATAAAGTGAATATCACAATGAAGTGGGTGATGTGAATTTTTTAGTAATAAACGATAGTATAGTTTATTAAGTGTTCAGTAACCTGACATCTAAAAAAAAACAATGTACATAGCTTAACTTAAAAGTGCTTTTTTGCTAAAAAAGAATGCTAACCATCATCTGAGCCTTCAGCAAATCATAATCTTTTTGCTCATAGAGGGTCCTGCCTCAATGCTAATGAAAAATATCTGCAAAGCTCAATAAAGTAAAATGAGGTATACCTGGATAAGCCTTACATATGGGAGAAATCTAAGGCATAGAGAGCTAAGTTAACTAACCCAAGATGCATAGCTAGTAAGTGGTAAAGTAGGGATTTTCAGTCTCTATCAACAATGCCTCCCCCCACACACTCCCATGGGGAAATGTGCCTACTATGCAGCCATCCAAAGGAACAAGGCGTTATGTACATGCTGGTCGGGACTGATCTCCAAGACATGCTGTTTAGAGAAAAAAGTGTAGAATAGCAGGTAGAGTTTAACCTCTTGGAGGTTTTTTTTTTTTCCTTTTTGAAGAACGCAAATATATATGTTTGTATATATCTATAAAACGACTAATAAGAAGCCATGGGAAAAATATGTGAGACAGTGGCCACTCTGCAAAGGAAAACTAGGTGGCTAGGGGAAGTGGTGGGAGAAGACTTACATCTCACTACACATTCTTTTTTATTGTTTTATTTCTGTTGTATATGTAGAAACATATGCATGCTGCCTAATCAAAGAACTAAGCAATTAAAAACAGATTGCTAGGTTGATATTTTCCAAAAGGAAAAAGACAGTACACCCAAGCCACTCTTTATAATATCACCTGTTGTATTTTCTTCATATATCTACTATTAAATGGTTTATTTATTAATTCATGGTTATCTTATGATCTAAAATCACTTGGTTTTTCCTTGCAGTGGGGCGGGAGAGGGCAGCGAATGTTTATGGTACTAGGCATACGAGCTCACTAGACCCCATGAGAATGCAAGCGCCATGAATGCAGGGACTGGGCATTGACAGTTCAGGGCCAGAGCCCCAGCGTTCAGCGGACCACCTCATGTATGTAACTCTGAATGAATGCACGACAGACAATTAGTGCCCAAGAGTCTAGGGCTTAGGTAATCAGAATCGAAACCTTCTTTCCAAAAATGCAGTTTTTAATGCTTGTAGATCAACAAGTAACTTTCTTAGCATGAAATACATTGAGATCCTCAAAGAGTCGACCATACCATTAACCCTCAACTTAGAGATGCTAAATAAGCAACACTCACAAAGTCCTAGTTCCATGGGATTTCCCTGGGGCTCACATGGGGTGAGGAAATGCTGACAATGAGCAAGAAGTGACGAGGTTATGAAAGAAAAAGAAAATAATAGCTCAAACTTTTAAAAGCAGGAAAAATTTTAAAAAGCCATACACGCATCTACAAAGCTTCAGTCATTATTTAAGCAATTTTAGGCCATAAAAAATATTGTTAAAGCAAAGGGAAAACTCCCTCTAAGGGTTTTTGAATCTACAAAATGTTAAGGAGAACATCAGCCCTAGAAACAGCCTCCAGGAGCCCTTCAGAAATGGCCTGTCCAGTTAGGGCTTTACAAGCAAAGGAATGAACTCAGTAAGAGACCCAAACCATAAAACCTACAGGAAAATTATGATCCTGAGACTGTTTTTCATTTCCAAACTAATTAACAAGGCAGGGGAGGAGAGGATCATTTATTAGTGCTGTGAGATGGTTAATTGGTCAAACATTATTCTGAGTGGTCTGTGAGGGTGTTTCTGGATGAGGCTGACATTTAAATCAATTGACTGCGTAAAGCAGATTGCTCTTCCTAATGTGGGTGGGCCTCATCCAGTCAGTTAAAGGCCTGAATAGAAGGACAAAAAGGTTGACCTTCCCTAATCAGTGGAGAATTCCTCCTGCCTGGCTGCTTTCAAGTTGGGACATCAGCTTTTATCCACCTTCCGGCTCAAACTAAAACATAAGGTCTTCTGGTTCTCAGGCCTTTGGTCCTGGACTAGAACTATATTATTAGGGCTCTCTTGGATCTCAACCTTGTTGACTCACCTGTAGATCATGGGACTTGTCAACCTCCATTATCGTGTGAACCAGTTGTTTATAATAAATATTATATTATGATATTTTGTGTGTATGTGTTTGTTTCTGGAGAATCCTGACTAATACATACTGCTTCCTCTGTTTGAATACTTGCCAGAGTGAAATACCCCTTGCTTAGTACCATCATTTCTAGAAGCCTGAGATGGGAATGCAATTTTCATCCCCCCACCCCCCCCCCACAGCCCATTCATGAGAATGCATGAGCACATTCTCAGCTGGTGGATATACCTGATGCAGATTTGATATCCAGAATATATAAAGAACTACTACAATTCAATGACAACAACAACAAAAACACAATTACAAAAATGAGCAAAGGAGACTTGAATAGACATTTCTCCAAAGAAGACATGCAAATGGCTAATAAGCACACGAAAATATGCTCAACATCATTCATCATTAGGGAAATGCAAATCAAAACTGCAATGAGATATCATCAGACATCCATTAAGACGGCAAGGATGTGGAGACACTGGAACCCTTGTAGACTGCTGGTGGAAATGTAAAATGATGCAGCTGCTGCGGAAAACAGTACGGCAAGTTCTCAAAGAATTAAAAATAGAATTACCATATAATCTAGCCATTCCACCAATGGGTATATACCCAAAAGAACTGAGAGCAGGACTTTGAAGAGATATTTGTACACCGGGTTTACAGCAGTATTATTCATAATAGCCAAAAGTAGGAGGCAACCCAAGTGTCCACTGACAGATGAGTAGACAAAATGTAGTACATATATACAATGGGATATTATTCAACCTTTAAAAGGAAGGACATTCTGACACATGCTACAACATAGATAAACCTTGAGGACACGCTAAGTGAAATACACCAGACACAGAACAAACGCTATATGATTCCACTTACATGAGGTACCTCGAGGAGTTAAAGTCATAGAGACAGAAATCAAAATGGTAGTTGCCAAGAGCTAGGGGCGGGGACAATGGGGAGTTTGGGAATTTACTAATAAGTTTCAGTTTTATAAGATAAAAAGAGTTCTGCAAATGGATGTTGGTTATAATTACACAACAATAGGAATATGCTTAATACTACTGAACTATAAACTTAAAAATGGTTAAGATGGTAAATTCATGCTACATGTATTTTACAATTTAAAAAATAAAGCGAAAGACTTAGAGATCTCCAAGGTACATGAGTAAGCTTAAAAAAATGTTGCAACAAAATGCAAGTAATATAGGCCCATTATGCAAGAAGTAATGTAAATATATATGCATAGAAAGGAGACAAGTTGTCATTTAGCTACCAATAAGATGGGAAAGGGGAGATAAAGCAGAATGGGGACATTCATATACCACACTGTGTGCATCTGTATTGACTGAACCTGGTACAATAAGGACATATTTGTATTTGTTTTTAAAGGCAGCTCTAACAAGACAAATTGTCATTAGCAGCTACCAATAAGATGGGAAAGGGGAGATAAAGCAGAATGGGGACGTTCATATACCACACTGTGTGCCTCTGTATTGACTGAGCCTGGTACAATAAGGACATACGTGTATTTGCTTCTAACAGCAGCTGTAACAAAGCACCAATGACTGAGTGGCTTAAACAATAAACATTTATTCTCTCCCAGTCCTGGAGACTGGAGGTCAGAAATCAAGGTGACAGTGGGGCCACAGTCCCCTGAGACTCTGGATGGAATCCTCCTTGGCTCCCAGGGGTGGCCACCAATCCTCGCATGGAGTTTCTCGGAGGTCTGCAGCTGCATCCCTCCAACCTCTACCTCTGCCATCCTATGTTTCCTCCCCGCGTGTCTCCCTTCACTTGGCATTTTCTTTTTCTTACAAGGACACCAGTCCTATTAGATTAGGACCCACCTTCATGACCTCATCTTAATGTGATTACATCTGCAAAGACCCTATTTCCAAACAAGGTCATGTTCACAGCCTCCAGTGGTGAGGATGTCAACATATTTGAGGAGATGCAATTCAACCAATAGTAATATTCGTATTTTAAAAAACTTCACTAAGGTTCATTGAACACCATACTAATGAGCCCACAAGAGGAAAAGGTAAATATCCTTTAGAGGCAGTATTGTGAGAATTAAGAGCCTGAATTTAAGGAGCCACACTGTAAAAGGTCAAATCCCAGTCAACTATTTACAAACTACATAACCTTGGGAAGTCCATTAATTTCTCTTCTCCTCAGTTTCCTTATCTTTCAAACAATGACACCTAGCTCAAAGGAGGAGAATTAAATTATTGTTATGAGTCACAAAGTGCTTAGCAGGTAGTAAGTGCTCAATCAACACAAGCAATTGTGTTATTATCACCACTTACAAGGTTCCGAAGACTCCCCTACGAAGCATTCTTGGGGACAGAGAGCCTTTATTTTTGCAGCGCCTACTAAATGTCTTTCTCATGCTTGACTTCAGAGCACCAGCAATTTCCTCTGAGGTAGGGCTACACTGCCGCTCTAAATATTCTTCACCCATGCAGTTATCCAACCAGCTCCTGGGTGCAGTCCCATCTGCCGTGCAGCTGCCAGTCTCCTGAGGTCTCAGAGCAGTGCCACCAAAACCGTCAGGGCAAAACGCCCAACTCACACGCAGCCCACGGAGGGACACAGAGCAGTTCTTGGCCTCAGACCTCCCCCTTTCTGTGATCAGCACCCTAAATTTGGATTTTAATCTTGGCCTCACTTGCTGCTATATCTGTATCCAGTTAATCTTACAGAGTTGTGGGGGAGGAGTCACGCTGCTATGACAACCTAACAACTCCGGGTAGAAAGACAGAAGAAATGGAATTTCAGGATCGAGACCACCAAAGGATTCAGAAACACCCATTTCTGCCTTTGTTTCACAGAAACAAATCTTGAGATGCTACAAGAAACAGACCCCTCTTCTCTTTTTTACAAGTTTCCAGCCATTGACAAAAATAAAGGCCTGCTTATACAAGTATTCTATTCACATGTCATTTCCTAACAGGATAGAAACTAAAACTCACACTTCATTCAGCAAGTCAGGAAGTCAGCTGATTTCCTTTAAAGCTCTCTCTCTGCATGAAACAAGCAATTGTCCAGCCTGGATTTTATACATAATATTACTTTTTGACCTACAGTTTACAAATAAACTCACAGAGGGACACAAAAAAACTTCAGCCTTCTCATCTCCCGTGGTTTCAAGGAGCCGGAGGAGGGCAGAGAAGGTGAAAGAACTGCCTTGGTAACCACGGACCTTGTCTTCCACTGGGCCCGCTACCCTGCCCGCACCGTCCCGGAGCCACTCACACCCAGCACGCTTTGTTTTCCTGTCCACATTCTGGTGGGGCTTCGAAGGGAGAGTAAGTTATCGAAAGGGTAAATCACAGTCAAACCAACACAAACCATGGATTAAGACTGTGTGCTGGGCATGCAGGCACTAAATAATCTAAGATGAACCAAAGAAAATTCTGGTAGGCTTGCTACCCCAGGATAGGATCAGCCAGGGGGCAGCAAGTGTAACCAACAAGGTTTATCTTTGAAAAACTACTCTAGGCTAAATCGAGAGCTGACATCTTAGGGTAGGAGTTGAAATTTTATTTTAAAGAAAAAAAGTCAGAAGTACCCTTAGCATAATCCTCTTTACTTTCTGGTTTCTTAACCTTTTTCTAAAACAGTTTTTCTGAGCTTGAATGAGGACAGAGTAAGTAGTGAAGGAAGAATTTGTTAACTCAAGGGTCTGGGGCTAAGAAAGTAAAAAGGTGATAAGTTAGTTCGGTTATAATTGTGTAATCTTTCTGAAATTGTACGAGAATAGCAATTGCTTAGAATTAGACAAGAAGAATATAAACTGGATCTGGACAAACAGACCAGAGAAGTGGGATGTGATCGGGGAAAAACAACTCGGGAGCACAAGTCAGAAGGTTCAAGTCCTTGCCTTGGCTCCACCACTTCCCCTGCCACACAAGCACAGACGAGTTATTTAAACTCACTAAACTTTGGCCGTTTCAACAAAAAATCGGTATAACGATACCTGCCCTGATCTCAGTTACTGTGCATACATGAAGTCACAGACATGAAAGCCTTTTATAAACTAGTAAGTACTGCTCTGTGATAGAACTAATTCTATGAAAACCTAGATTTGCTGGACGTAGGGAATGGATGTTCTCCTGCTTTGCATATCCTTCAGCCTCCCCAGGAGTTCCTTATATTCAGTAGAAAAAATGCAACTGAAAACAAAAATTGCTAACCCAATATGCATATAGCTTTTTAGGCCAATTTCCCAAAAGTAGATTTAAGGGAGAGCTAGCTGTCTGCCTTGGAGAATCAAAGCAGCAGGCCCTCACCAAGCAAGCCGGGATATGTTCACCACAAGGTATGGAACACCCATAGGCAAAGCAGCTCTTCTTCCTAAAAGGCACCTCCGTAATGAAATCACTCACTGTTGTGCAGGAGATAAAAAGTTTTAGTTCATAAAATTTTAGTTGGTAGCATGCCATGTCAATTAGCTTCTTACTCTATGTTCAGTGCATTAGCACTAAATTAGAACTAATTACCCTCTCAATTGACGATTTAGAGGCTGTTAAAATATAGATTAGCATGAAAGAAATACAGTATCCTGGGGAAAGTGAAATTCTGATGGAAAGGAGATGAACTCTAGTATCTAACATTTAGTGTGTTAATGATCCTGTATCAGGCACTAACATAGAATGTTAACATAGAGCTATTACCTTTCCTGACCTTCTGGGACCTCAAGGGACAAGGTAACTCAAAACACACATGCGCATGTGCACACATGCACACCTAACAGTAGAGCTGCTACCCTGTACAACACACAGTCGATACCAAACCTTGGTTAGGTGGAAACAAAGACTTCACTTAGCATGAAGTCAAAGAGATATCCAATTTTATTGGGATCATTCACTGAGGCATTGCATGGAGCGATGAAGCAGGGAAGAAACTAGGAAAAATGGGGCAAAAGAGACCATTAGTCATGAGCTGAACATGACTCATAAAGCTGTACTGGGCGATTAAGGGAATTTAATTTTTTAAAAATTATTGTGTTACAAAGTTCTATTCTTTAGGTACTTCTTGCAACTGCTTAACTGTGGTGTGGGACCCTTTCTCCAAGAAGACTTGCAATTATGAGAAAAAGATTTTTAAAGAAGTGTGAAGGGATTTAACATCTCCTTGTGTAAACATCACCTGGTGATAAGAAGAATAACAGTTTGTCAATAAACAAGCCCCACCTGGGTTCATAAACAAATCAAGACAAGCTTTTCCAGGTTCTGGAATGGAATGGCTTTTCTTGCTACTCTCCCTGCTGAACTTTGGGGCAGCCAAGTTCAGAACGGCAATGTTTACCCCATGTGCCCCCAACCTCACACCTAGCGGGAAAGACTAATGACAGTGCTGTGAAGCGGGCAGAGTCGTGGGAGTAATTGCTGAGCCGGCTGGAGCACTTGCAGGCCGGATGTATGCAACAGCGGGAAAGCCCATTACTCCAATTGCTGAAATTATGTCTCAGTGGAGTCAAGTTTACAGAAATATTTATAGAATTAACAAAACACTATCACCAGCAGTTTCCTTGTGTTGCCTAATTTCCTGAAAGCCTTTGGCCTTTTTTGGGTTGGGGGGAGGGGTTGGTGGGCAGAGGTGGGAAGGAGGAACAAGAGAAGCCAACCGCCAGAAATGCTAAGTGTGAAAAAAGAAATGATTGGGCTTGTTGCTGTAGTAGTACAGTATTTAGAGAAAGCATGGGAAACCAGATCTGTGTCATCACTGATCCTACAGAAGAAACAGACAGCCCGTTGCCGTCCACCTTAGACATGGGATGCAAGAACTTTGATTAGCCATCAATATCCTTACATTTGGAAGGCACCCTGAAATGTTGTATTTATTTTTCTGGTACTTAAAAAAAAATCACTGCATATCTTTGCTATATCCTTCATGTTTTAGTCATTTACGGTCGGTCACTCCCCCCCTGCCCAAACAATCTTTTTTCCCAGGTTGCCCTTTATATTACCAAGTACTTGTGCTCATCAAAGGAACTTATGGAGAGTAACTGTATTGTCATAGAAATGAAACTTTTTGCTTTCTTGTCAGTTCTGTCACTTCTGTCTATTAAAAGTCACAAGTAACTCAGAGGAAGAGGGCATTTACTTTTTAGGTCTCAACTGCACGCTTTTTACCAAACCTTGGTTACCACATCATTTGCACTCAGTTAAATTGGTTGTTTCTGCAACTTCCTGCTAGCACCGAAATCGATGTCAAAGCAGGTGGTATCCAAAAGGTCTCAGATCAGTCATGCTTGGGCTCCCTGGCTCAGTGAGGGTTTGTTTAATGAGTCAATGGACATGGTTCCAGAAAAGAAGTACAGTACATTCAGTAATGGTTGATGTCCTATCCCTTCCACATCACACAGTGACATGTAAGTTAGTATGTGATTGGAGAGGACGTGACAAAAATGAAACGGGAGTGAAATCAAACCAGTTCCTGTCAATACCATCCATTAGACTGCCTCGTCACAGCAAGTTCTTTGGAAAACTTGGTGATTATGAAGTAACCTTCTCATTTTCTTCCTGGTTGTTAAGTGAGAGATGAAGGCCCCCTGGGCAGCCATTGTCCATTTCCTTCCAGCGTTTCAGGAGTAGTAGAAAGAACAAGAACATTCCAGGTCAAGAGACTCTAAAGGAGGTTTAGCAGTAATAACAAGGACCTTCCATACTGTTACTCCCAACTGTGTTCACTACATTTCCACTTTGATGTACCTCCTTACCTGAAATTCAGCTAGTCCAAATCAATCTCAACTTTCTCCTTCCCCTTTTCCAAAACAGATCCCTACTTTGGCTTCTCTATTTCCATCAATGGAATTATCCATCATTTTGCAACTGGCCAAAGGTTAATACTTTGAAAATCATCTTTAGCCCTGGCTGGTATGGCTCAGTGGATTGAGCACCAGCCTGCAAACCAAAAGGTCACTGGTTTGATTCCCAGTCAGGGCACATGCTTGGGTTGCAGGCCAGGTTCCCAGTAGGGAGTGTATGAGAAGCAACCACATGTTGATGTTTCTCTCCCTCTCTTTCTCTTTCCCTTCCCCTCTCTAAAAATAAATAAAAAGTTTTTTAAAAAAAAGAAAATCATCTTTACACATATCCTCCTTATGCACCAACATCCAGGCTGTTTCTTAATAGAATCATCATCAGAGTCATCAATTATATCAACAGATTTGGGCCTCCTACCCATGCTTTGAAATTCACTGGTACAAACTAGAGTTAGCTATGAATACAAATGCCTTCCCACCTGCCCAGGGGGTGTTTAAACAAGGGAAGTGGGCTTTACAATATTAAAAACAATTTGGAAAGTATACAAGGAGTACACTGAGGTCCTGCCAAGAAGTTGGAAACAGGGAAGGTAAGAAGTCCTGAGAGCGAAACCACAGGAGCGGTGCCTGGGATAGGTGTGCAGACCAGCAACGACACGAATTGGGACTAAAGAGCACAGGGGCCATCAGGATCTCAATAGAAATGAAGCTGACCCACCATGGGGACCTCGAGCAAGACAAGTCACTGGATGAAGAACTGGCAGAAGCCACAGCCACAGATGTGCAAGAAGAGCCGTGAACAGAACAGGCTGCTGCCTGCATGGTGCTCACAGTCCAATGGAGGAGACAGAGAACAGCCCAACCTAGAGTTTAACCCTTTCCATTCACCCAGAATGGAAACTGCCCTTGTTCTGATCACCAAGAATCTTCTGGTTATGATTCTCCTTTTCATCTGCGTCTGCTTGCAGGGAGAGAAAGCACAGCCCTGTGGCAGCCGTGTTGCTCCCTGTAAATCCTCCATAGCGTGTTTTACATTTGGAGCACACGCTGAAATCAGCACTTGGATGCAGTCGTGCTGGGGTGGGGCCTGAGACTCTGACCGGTCACAAGCCCCCAGGTGATGCAGGTGCTGCTGACCCATGGAACACACTCTGAGGAACAAGCATGTCAATCAGAGAGCTCACATGAAGGTGTGACAGACCAGAGAAATCTGAGTCTCAGGGACTGAGACCAGGAACCAGGACTGCTGCAAGCTCCGGAGGATCCCATGGGCAGCCAAGGCTGAGACCCACTAGATGTTTCTCAAGGCCCAAGGGCCTTCCCTCAGCTTGAATCTCCGCTGTGCTCTCAAGTGCAGACCAACAAGCCCTGTCTCACAGGCTGGGCTTCTATATTTTTAGCTTTCTCACTGCCAAGACAGAATCGCCCAAATTGTGGCAGATTTCACATTTATGGACCCAATGCCTTGAACATAAAGTACAAGTTCACATACAAGTTCATTTGAAGGTAATATCACACGTGTACATTTGAGGCCCCAAACAATCCTACATCCCACCTCTCCTGATAGGTGCTGAACAGTGTCTCCACTAGTTGCCTGGTTATTTGAAAAATTTTTTTTCTCTAAGGACTGGATAATGAGAATGTAAGATGGAAGAGAGACATTATAACTATTGGCTTTCTCAGTAAAACATCAAAATTGATGTAACAAAATAAACCCTAGAAGATTTCAAATTCAAACAAAAACAATATAATATCAATATAAAGAAAAACGCTTTTCTTCCCTTAACAAGCTGTATCCTCATGCCACTATCACAAAACTATTCCCATTCAAGAAAATTAGTTTCTTAAGCCAAAATCACAAAGATTGTGCATGAGCAGCACATTTTTACACAAGAAAAAAATCAATGAAATATTTCCTCCTCCAGAGAAAAATTCTTGTAAGAGAAATATTCATTATTCTATTCTTAAATTGCATATAAGTAACACCAAAAAATCAAATGAATAAAAATTATTTTAAAAGGTTAATTGCACCCTGGCTGGGTGGCTCAGTTGGTTGGAGCATCACCCCGTGCACCAAGAGGCAGCAGGTTTGATTCCCAATCAGAGTGCATGCCTGGGTTGCAAGTTCTATCCCCTGTTGGGGTGTGTGTGGGAGGCAGCTGATCAATGTCCGTCAGTCTGTCTGTCTGTCTCTTCTCCCACTCTTTCCCTTCCTCTCTCTCTAAAATCAGTAAGCATATCTTTGGATGAGGATACTTTTTAAAAGAAGATTAATTGCTTCTCCCCCAAAAAACTGTTCTTCTCTGCTCAACTGGCATATCAGAAGTGAGTCTAGCTATACTTGAACACTTTCAAAATCAGAAGATTTCCCTTTTTTCTCTTATATAATGCATCAGTGTCCTGTAAATTTTAGGGGAGAGATCTGTTTTCTTTGGGTAGAGGAGACTAGAAGGAAAGGATCTGGTCTAGAACCTAAGAATGCTGTGCACCTCACAAGGCTCACTGAACATAAACACAAACTGAACGGTCCGCAGGCATTTTTAACTGTGTGGGTCTTGCTTCGTAACGGCCTGCTTGGGCTCTCTGTGCTGAGTGCTGGTGAGGGAACACTAGCCTGTGACTGAACTTGAGTTCAAGAGTTGCTATACTAACAATTCAAACGGGAAATCTGGGAGCTGAAATGCACCAAACCCTAGCCTACAGGTCAGGTCTTCAAATGAGCTCTAAGAGGTCAACTCTTTCTTTCTCCTCTTGTCACCTGCTTGACCTGATAAGAAACTTCGGCTGTACATAAGAAAAAGGAAATGGAACAATAATTTTTTTCTAGGTTCAATTTTAAAATTTTACCTAAGTTTGCTCAGAAAACACCATTGCTTTGGCACTTACATGTTCTTTAAGATTTCTTTCCTACCTGGTTTAATTCCAGTTTAAAGAAAAAGAGCTCAGACCTAAACATAGTCAAAACCACCAGGCCTTACACTGAGAGAAGCTGTGTTTCTGCACTGGGAAGACAGAGCCAGCACCACATACATCTGCCCCACTTGTCATCGATCGCCTCATTTGGGAGTCCTCTGGGCCGACCGCAGCCACGTGAAGGGGACGGAATGTCGCTAACTCTTCTACTCACCTGGCGTTTTAGGCAGGGTTGTTTGCACTGACTTGGAGATCAGATTAGTGATATGGTGATGATGATGATGATGGAGTCAGCTGAGCTTTACTCAGTGCCTACTTTCATTTCAGGCACTGTTCTAGGTAGTTTCCATCTGCTAATTCTTTCACTCCTCAGAACAACCCTGTAAGATGGGTTAAGTCCCTTCGCAAATGACTTCAGGTACTTCAGGTGCTCACTGTGAGATCTAGGGCAAGTTAGTTAAACTCCCAAGCCCTTCACTTCAACATCTGAAAAATAAGGCCTACAATACTGTCAGCCTCATGGGATGACATAGCAAGGCTCTCCACACAGCCTGGCACCTGTGTAGTGCCCACCAAAGGGTGTCCGGCAGTATTAGCTGAATGCTTGCAGCAAGAGGTGTTCACCATGCTCCCAACAGCTAAGTACCACCTTGCATCAGGGATGAGGCTGCATTAGGGAGATGCTGGCAGTGGTTACTGTGGGTAAATTTAAGATCATTCAAATGGTGGAAATTCTCCATAGATCAGTGAAAAAAGAAAACTATCTCCCAACTCCAAAGGGGAACAATATTTTTAAAAAATTAATTGACTTGTCTGCTTTGTTTTAGTCTTCCAGCTAGAACAAAAAGGTTATTCCTAGGTACAAACATGATCCCCTTCCTGATTTCTTAATGAGTTCTATATCAAACCTGTTCTGGTCATTTCTCCAAGCATATGTTATGTAGGGAAAGAACACCTGTCATGGAAAATGCACTGAGTGCCCAGAAAAATCTTCTAGACATAGCCAGAAAAGGAAAACATAAATGAGAAGGCAGGGGCTCAAGATTACTGCTTCTGCCCCCTGAGAGATCAATTTTTAATACAATGTAGGATATGCTGATAAGAAAGTTATCATTTAAAAAATCTTAGTAACAACTATATCTGAATACCAGAAACTGATTTCGCTAATTAACCTTTTGACTCGAAATAATTACCTATTACACCAATAAGTGGATTATCATTCTTAGCAATATTTTCACTTATAATTCATTCTATTTTAAATCATTGTTAAGAACTTATTTGACGGCACTAGTATTCATGTTGTAAATGATTCTACAAATCTGCTGCTGAAACATATTTAAAGAGATATAGGGATCCATAAAGGTGCTCTTTCTTATCTTTCTATATAAAAACTATACATTTTTTCAAAGACATGACTTTTTTATAGGATTCTAGCCCTACTATATAGTTAGCCTTAGGAAAAAGTATTTTGTTTTATAGAGATCCAATAAATAGTAAAGTAAAACAGTTTTCTTTCTTGCCCAAGATGTCTTTAAGTCATTTTCCAAAGGACAAGTGTTAGCTTAACAATAAAACCAACAAAAGGTGGGGAGGAAAGAAAAGCACCTTATCAGTGATTGGCCAGCTTCTCTGAGTACCCGGCAAGACTAGCATCTCTGAGGAAATGTACTTTAGTAACCGTGGCTGGCTCTCTCCAAATTGGAGAAAGACCTGTCCCAAGAAGGCTCTATTAAGTCAAACAAACATTTACAAATATATTGGAAGACATATTTATCTATTGTAACCTAGGCTTAGAGTCTTATTTATTTGCAGGTGTGAAGGAGAGTAAGTTTGATAAATGCTGGAATGGAGGCAGTTTGGATGACTCTGTGATTTCTCAGTGTCAATAGCCTCATTTGATGTTTCTTGTGTGATGGAACCTCAGTGCATACTGTTTAAGATCTCCAAACTGTAGCAGTTACAAAATATTCACATGGATGTAAAGTACAGCATAGGGAATATAGTCAACAATATTTCAATAGCTATGTATGGTACCAGGTGGGTACTAGACTTATTGGGGGGGATCACTTCGTAAGTTATAAAAATGTCTAACCATTATGCTGTACACCTGAGACTAATATAATATTGAAAGTCAACTGTGATTGAAAAAACTTTTAAATTAAAAATCAATCTCAAACTGCAAGTTTAGCATTTCTTAGTTGGGAAGCACCAGTGTGTTAGTACATGTATTAACAAGTGGTTCTCAGGGCACAGGCAGGGTGTGGAGGGAAGGGTTTATAGCATGTGCCAATTTCCTTGGTGTAAATATACCCAGCATGGCTGATTTCAGACTCCCTAGGTGACAACACTGAAAGTGTAGTTGGAATGAGCTGTGCACTGTTGGAGCTGGTGCAAGCCGGCTCCAGCACATCACTGGAAATAAAGTCCTACATCAGCAATACCATATAGCTCTAGGCCAGTTCAATCTGAGTTGCACCAGAAACCACCTCATTCAAGTTGAAAGCATTTAATTTTTTATTCTTACAATGTCTGTTAGCAAAAGACTAATAATGTTGGGACACAATCAGTAGCAAACCCCTTGGAGAAAAAAACAGGGTAACAAATGGAATGGCTCCTTAAGGAACAAATCCTATCATACTAATCTCCAATAACTCAGGGCCTGGCCTAAAAGATATCATCCATCGTGATGTCAGGAAGGCTTTGAGTCCTTCCCACACAATACAGTCATTACCAAACTTATGAAGCACAGTTTATATGATTATTAAAATAAGGTACCTAACTTCTAAGAAATGTATAAGGCAGGCATAGCTTTGAGCTGCAAAGAAAAGAATCGCCCTCAGTACACTTATTGAACAGTAATCCAAGTTGTTTAAAGTTGTCATCAGTAGGGCCTGACTATCCGTTCTATAGGTAATGTGTGAATAGTGGTAATCAGAGCTCTGATAGAAAAAGAGGTTGGATGACTTCTTATAATTAATCACGAAATCTAAAGACTCATCAGAATGACTGCATGCAGTTACAGTATATAGAATAACAGACATTTGTACATTTTCTCAGCTTTAAAGAAGATAAAAATGTGAAGCCACAGGGAACCAGCTACACCTATAATATGTACCTACGCCACTGCCCTCCGAATTGTCAGGTTCTTCCTCACGTAATTTTAACAGACCATTTGAGTGGAGAAGATGGTTTAGTGCTTTCAAGGAAAGTATTGACATACTAATTCATGTTTGCATGTTCTTATACTACAACTTATTAATTAATCATGAACAAGAGCACAGTTGTATTTATTTTTTGTTGAAAGAGTCCATTGCATTGGGGGCGGGTACTATCTTTTCACTTAGAATTGAGAAAGAAATACCCTATACATTCTATGAAATATATTATCTCCAAAAAAGTGAATGACCCTTTCATCTCCCTTCCCTTATTCTCACAGAATTGCAAAGAATAGTAACATATCTAAACATGGCCACACTTATTAAACATTTAATTTCAATATCTTTAAAAATTCTTTGGTTTGTAAATACTTGCTATTCATCAGGGCCTTCAATAAACTGTTTGACACATAAGTAAAAATTTTACACAATAGTGAACTGACTGGAAGCAAATTCTAGTCCTGGCTTCAGTGTTCACAGTTCACATTCAAAGTGCTCCTTTTTACAATTAAAGGACATTATTTCTCTCTTGCTACCCTATAAAATTTTACATTTTTTTGAAAACTCAGAATTCTCAAAATACATATTGTTACTTCAGAAAACATAAACAGCCCTGGCTGGTAAGTCTCAGTGGATTGAGCACCAGCCTGCAAACCAAAGGGTCACCAGTTCGATTCCCAGTCAGGGCACATGCTGGGTTGTGGGCCAGATCCCCAGTGGTAGGGGCATGTGAGAGGCAACCACACATTGATGTTTCTTTCCATCTCTTCTCTCTCCTTTCCCCTCTCTCTAAAATTAAGTAAATAAAATCTTTTTTAAAAAAGAAAACATAAACTATGGCAAGGTTGGTGACAGGAGAGGCATTTAAAGGCTTTGAATTTGTCAAAACAAAATAATGACATCAACTTAGCAATAATAAATTGATGGTTTAATTCCATAAAAGCTTGACCAAAGGAAATCACAACAGTCAAGTTTCATATTATTAAAATTTGGAGTGAGCTAATAAAAGAGATCATGTTGACTATATCTGGTTATCTAAAGACAGAGCAATTTGTTTTGGATGGTTCAGGGTATCGCCCTGCCAGGAACTCCGGGCCTCGTGAAGGAGGGAGCCTTGTCGTCGTGGTCCGGTCCTATGCTTTCGAGAGTCCTGACACAGCCACTAAGTCATGTGCAGCTTCATACAACAGCACGAAGCCCCAACGGGCAGAAAAAGCCTCTAATGTAATAAGAAAAGCAAATAAAAGTGATATATTAGTATGTGATCTTTTTTGCGAATGTGCCTGTTCGTAAAGACTTAAGAAGCTTTAAAGAATCAAAAAGAAAAAATAGACATTGTCACATAATTCAATAGAGAGTTATGGAAATATTTTTCCCCCAGAATATTAGAGAGCATGGAGTAATGGAACAGTTTTAAAGAGAATAATAAAGACATACATAAAATGTGCGTGAGCAGAGGGATCAAGGCAATTTATAATCTTTCCTGTGGGAAGGTTTATGTATTTTCATTCTCTATGAGGGATACACTTAAACAGAGGCAGCTCTTTGCCTGTGGTTATCTTCTCTAGAAACAGTGTGTGGTTGTATACGGTCACGTGGGAGATACCACAAACTGTACAGCCACTAACAATACCACTAAATTTTATTTAAAAGATTATGGAGTACAACAAAATTTTATCTTCCCATAGAACATTTTTCAGAAGAGAATTTTTACCCTTATTTCCATTATATGATTAAGTCTGACTTTTGTGGGACCAGGGGAAGGCTTCCTCTATATGATAAAATAATGAAGTAAAGCTTTTAAAAATGTTATAATTTTAAAACTATCACTTTCAGATAAAATATTCTCAGTTATTAGTAATACCCTATTACGATTCCAAGTGAGTCATAAAATAAAAATGATAAACATTAAAATAGAGTACAGACAGTACCCAACTACAGAATATTTTGTGTTCTGAAAGCTTGTTTATAATGAGAACACTTTTTCAAGAAACAACGCTATGAAAGATGACTAGGGGCCTAGGTCAGCACACAGATATCTGTTAGCCCACAATGTTCCTCAAACATAGGACTTCGAGTGTTCAGTCCTGAGGAACCTTGGCAGAATCTGTGTATTGTAGGAAAAGGAACAGAATTAAATGCCATCACTCACTAATCGTGTCATCTCAGGTATTTCCTCAACTGCAAAACAGAAGTCTGACACCTGCCCTAGTTACTTCAGAAGTTTGCTCTGAGCATTAAACACAGCACAGAGAGAGAGTACGAATACATTACATTATAAACCCCAGAGGTGCCTCACTTCCCTCCAGGTGGGTAAGTCTTCATTTGACAGATGATCCAGAAGCAATGGGAAGGTGTAGTGACTTGTCCGAGGTTGCAAATGCAAGCTCATGAGAAGCCAAGAGATGAGGCCAGGGCCCTTGACTTTTCTGGTCCATGTCCCTCTGCACGAGATGTGGTTGTCTAACAGACTCTCAGGTAGTTAACCTTATCGAACAGACACTGGGCCGAGCACCAAAGAGAGGCCACAGTAACGAGGGCACACTTTTAGGCGACTACGCCGAACCCGAGAGAAGGAGGTCCCAACCCTGACCTCACCCGGGACTCCAGGACTTTACCAGACAATCCCACAGTCACTTTCCATCTCACAAGCTTTCTCTCTCTTTAAATTGGGAGGAATCCCGTGGCCTCTCCTGTCTTCCTTGTAAGAGGCTGTTCTTTGGCTTTTATTTTAACAAACAAATAATGTAGAATCAATGAAATCTGCTGTAAAGCTCTGTGTCCCTTAGGCAAAAAGGGCAAAACTACTTGCTTTTATTAAAGTGTTATTGGCAACTCGAAACATTTTATGAAAAGAAAAATAACAACTAAATGTGCCCCACATACTTCTATGAGGTTTACATTAGGTTTTACACTTACGGCTACTCAGCTAGAGTGTAAGGGGGAGAAAGAGAAGAGGAACGTACTGACCGCTGACATGGAAGACAGGACAGGCCCAGGCCAAATGCTTTTTAAAAGTCACTTTTGTTATCAACATCTGCCATGATGGTACACATTTGTGTCTTTAAACAACTGAATTGTTTATTAGCCAAACAGATGCTTGCTTTATTTATGTTTTTAGTAACTTTTATTGTATTTTTCCATTACCATTTAGTCCCCTTAAACTCCCCTCCCCCCAGCAATCACCACACAGTTGTCCAAGTCCATACATCCTTTTTCCTTTTTACTCCATCCCTCCCCCCGGCCGCTATCTCTCCCCCTTAAAGTTGTGGTTCTCAAACTTTTTAGTCTTAGGATCCATTCCATTCTTAAAAATTACTGAGAACCCCCAAAGAACTTTTATGTGGTGTATATCTATCCAGATTAACCGCTTTACAAATTAAAGACATTTTTAAATACTTATTCATTAATTTGTTTTAAATAATAGTAAACCCATTAGATGTTAACATAAATATTTTTATAAAAAATAGCTTTTCCAGAAAAAAACTTTAATGACAGAGCCACAGACTTCACATTTTTGCAAATTTCTTTACAATGGCTGCCTGTCAGCGGGGGTCAGCTGGATTCTCACGTCTCCTGCATCCAGTCTGTTGTGATATGTTCTTTTGGTTCAAGTGTATGAAGAAAATCCAGCCTCACAGAAAAGAAGTTGGAAAAGGAAGGAGTATTTTTTTTAATCCTCACCCGAGGCCATGCTTATTGATTTTAGAGAGAAGGGAAGGGAGGGGGAGAGAGAGAGAGAGGAAGAGAAACATCAATGCAAGAGAGAAACATGGATCGACTACCTTTTGTAGACACCCGGACCCAAGGACCAAATCCGCAACCTAGGCATGTACCCTGACCGAAAATCGAACCTGTGACCTTTTGCTTCACAGGAAGATGCTCCAACCATTTGAGCCACACCAGCCAGGGCAGGAAGGAGTATTTTAATGGCTTTTTTCAGACAATTGCAATATTCTTTGATATACACTAAAACTCAACAACTGGTTGTTTCTTTAAAGGCTACTTACATGGAATCTGAATCCTTGTTGACAAACTTGTACTCTGTATAGTCATGATACTATGTGAACCAAAAGGGAAATGATCTCTCAGTATTATTGTGAAATTATGTTTGACCTTGCAGATCCTCGGAAAAGGTCTTAGGGAACTTTGGGTTGCCCAGAGCACACTTTGAGAACCTCTGCTTTAAAGATACAAATAATTTCATGACATACAATTGGTAGAGTGAGGGAGATGCTATGTGAAACTTAAGGACAGGGGGAAGTGACCTCACAAGGAGTGGAAGAAAGGTCAGGTGCAAGCAAACCATTCATCCCCTGGTCCACCTTCACTGGACATGTGAACAGGAAATCAGGGGCTGCGATGCAGGGGTCCAGAGCAACGGCCCCAGCTGGACCCTAGCAAGGGTAGTTGCAGCGTAATGACCCGAATATCTCAGACAGGGTGACTTTTTCAACAATGTGTGCAAGTCCTTGGGTACGTTGTAGAGACATTTTTGTATTGCATCATGACTGGTAACACCCAGCCCTAGCCCTTGAAACCAGCCTAGCACACACACACATTGAACCTACCTACCAGCAGAGGCGATCAGGAACACCCAGTTTTGGTCATGGTAGCACCTGCTCTCTGCTTCATTCCACCCCATTCTGCTCCCACCTCCCTGGGATCTCCACCCAGCTCCTGACCCAGACTGTCTGCTCCTGTGTGCATACCTGCTCTCGCTGTTAGAATTGGTGAGCATATTCGCTTTCTCTGGCTTTTGCTCTTTCTGCTACTGCCGACCCCAGGTAGCCTCCCCTCCACTCCACACACTCCACCCTCTGCACCAGTTTTAGCCCCTCGCACTCAGGTCCTGACACCCAGTAGGTGAGGGTGGGTGCAGCTCCCTTGAATGGGGCATTGGAGAAAACGGATATTTTTCAATCTTCTTGTAAAATTTTTCTTTTTGTCTGTTTTGTAGCATAGCAGGACAGAGAACATGGAAATAAGTCATTTTCATGCTATTAGCACATTTAGGGAACAGGCTCCCACAGTAATTAAACTAATGAAGATGCCCCTAGACTGAAGAAACAGCAATTAGAGTTGACTACTGAATAGGCATTAGGGGGAAATGAAGACATTCACATTCAAAGCAAGATAAGAATTTTAAATAAGAGGTAAAAATAAATAGCAGCCCAAACTTTATTGAGCAGGAAAGCACCTCTAATGACTCAAAGAAGACTTAGAGACACGCAGATTAGCCCCTCATATCGAAATGAATGCAAAAACAATGGTAACCTATCCCCAAAATATGGACATTAAGTGATGGGCTAAAAGAAGTGGAAAAATGAGAAGAAACTGGCTAACTATATGCAAGCTAAGCATAGAAAACAATTTTTTTCCTGGTAAATTTTAGCTGTTATTTTCCAAACATAAATAACCTACTTTTAAAGTAATCATTTAAATCCTGTGTTATCCAGAAATGTAATCTGGAAACCAACTGAAACCCTGCTCAGGTGGCGTGAGGTACCCACTGGCACCCACCCAGCTCACCTCAGGAGAGGGGTCTGCACCAAGGGAGGGTCCGCTCCCAGGGCTCCTATCTGCAGATCAAATAGATCTGTCTACACTCTCATTACCAATGACAACAGTTATTGTTGGTTTATTTCCCATCAACCGGCCTCTTTTTAACCTCAGAGGAACCCAGAGGTCAAAACCAGAGGGGAAAAGGTTAGCATAAGGAAGGATTTTTTCAAATGCCTTCTCTAAAGCTATAATTTCCATGTAAAGCTTGGTGAGGTAGTTTGCTGGGGCCTGGGGCTACTACCCAGGGAATTTTCGCCCAGTCTGGCAGACGACTGGCATTCTGAGCATTGCTTGCTTACCACGCAGACTAGAGAGCTCTGCGAAACCTTGAAGGCCACTTGTCAGGTAGAGAAGGAATATGCTCAATATTCTCGATGCTATTACTATTAATAAACGGGGCTCTACGGATAAAAAGGGAAGTGAGCTATGACATTATTAACTCTTCTTCACTCATTCTTCTTTGAATTTTTTAGTTTTTTTCTTTAAGACCTCTCTGCCCAGCCTAGATTCAGAGGCTTTCTTTTATAAACTGAAGTACACTATACTTCTAAGCCATTATTATACATAGCCTCGAGTAATCACAATTAATAAGATTTTTAATGCATCAATTAAATGTGCTATACATTGTAATTATCATCAAGCTGTTTTTTAATCATTATTATTAGGTGAAACATCAGAAAAAATTTAAACCTATCATGGGCCCTAACAGATTCTTATTTAATTCTATAGTTTGAGGCATATCTGCTGTTGAGTGAGTGAGAAAGAGAGGGAGGGGTGTGTGTGTGTGTGTGTGTGTGTGTATTTGGGGAGGGAGAGACAGAGGGGGAGAGAGAGAGGAAAAGAATATGCCCCAACTTTCTCCTTTTCCATCAGGGTACAAGTGCTTGTCATAGCTGATTTTTTCCACACTAACCCCTCAAAAAACGCACCAGAGCTGAGCTATTGTGAGATGTGTCAGAGTCAAACTATTATACCACTGACTATCAGCTCTTTCACGGGAGAACTGAACTGCCTGACTG
The DNA here is from genome assembly GCA_004027475.1 of Anoura caudifer. Taxonomy (NCBI): domain Eukaryota; kingdom Metazoa; phylum Chordata; class Mammalia; order Chiroptera; family Phyllostomidae; genus Anoura; species Anoura caudifer. The sequence goes on from PVKU01003983.1 coordinate 99,702, forward strand.
CCCTGAAAAAGCAGAATGGACTTCCACAGTAGTTAAGGCATTATCAACAGTGACCGTGTGCCACGGACAACGTGGCTCAAAAAAATGGAAAGCTCCAGAAATTAACTTGATCACGGAAAACATTTAGCTGTGAGCAACATCCAGCTGTAGAAACACAGAGCTAAAGATTAGAAAAATGTGCTATAAAATAAATACTTTTCAGACACGTAGTAGAGAGAATGGTAAGAGCTGGTGTCAGCCGGCCGCAGTGCCAGGCCGGGCTGGCGGGTAAGTTCCCCGGTAAAGAAATGCTTCTCTGGAATGACTATAATGGGCACTCTGTGAGCCCTGGGGCCTTGACTTGCTTTTCTATAGATGACTTTGTTCTTTCTTTACATTGTAAAGTTCAGTTTATAGTTTTGCAGAAATACATTCTCATCATTTCAAAGGAAGATGCTGATTCAGCCACATTTCCGTTTCATACTAATTTGAAGAAATGTGCCCTAGCTTCTTTGGAAGAGAAAATGCTACAAAGCCTCATTTCCTTTTGAAATTCTTATTAAATATTCAGAACAAAATGGAAGTGATCTAGTTCTGGAAGAGACAGGTCATGCTTCCAGTTAAAAACGGAAACCAGGCTGCAGAAAGATCACAAGACAAAAGCAATTCACTAACTAGTTGAAAGTTAGAGACATGGCGCATACAGTCAAGTCACCGTCGGAGACACTCCAACTTCGTGTCAGCAGTCCCAACGAGAGGGGGCCCTTCCAAAGCTCGTGACAGCCTCTCATTTTTCAGAGAGCAAATGAATTCTTTAGTGGGAAAAGACAACCACACAGAGATGGTGATTTTACTTTCATTTCAAAGGCTAAATAATGCCTTCAACTCCTGCAAGCAAGTTTACACACCCCAACAAGATACTCTGAATGACTTTGCTCACTATTGCTGTCACTCTGACTCAGGAAGGACTTAAGTAACTTCACTTTCTTTGATCATCTTCAGTTAAAATAACTGTGTGGCAGAGACAAAAAGTGCACTGTGGCCAAGGGGACCTGTGATGAGGTACTAGTTAGTACAGCTACTTCAAACCTGTCCTTTTAAGTTTATCTTCCTCTCCAGATGCATAAATTAGCCCTCCACAAAAGCACGCGGGTGAACCAGCAAGAGCAGAGAGAGCCTACCTTTGGTGACCATATTGCAACTGTATTAGTTTCCTGTAGACTGCTGTAACCAATTATCATAAACTTAGTGGCTTAAAACAACACACACATAATTTTCTAGCTCTGGAGATCAAAGTCCAAAATGGGTGTCACTGGGCTAAAATTAAGGTGTCAGTAGAGCCGCATTCCTTCTGGAGGCTCTAGGGGAGAATCTCATTCTGTGCCTTCTCCAGCTTCTAGAGGCTGCCCACATTCCTTGCGGAATCTCCACTGGCCCGGCTACCTCTGGTCCTCCCCAGCCCACCTCTGCCTCCTCAGCAGGCAGGAAGGATGACACAGCCCAGAGAGGAACTTCCTTTCCGGTAGACTTGGACCCTTCGTCTTCTTGGAGAGAACCAAAGACAGTGTTGGCAAATAAGTGAAGGTGTGCTGACCACCCACACACTTTCCACAGCATTTCAACGGTGAGGAAAATGGCCAAGCCATAGATTCCCTTCAGCCACCAAACTAAAGGACTAAACTAGGTGGGGGGTGGAGGGGTGGGGGGTATGGTGCCAAATACCATGCAGCTTGCTGAATTAAGAACTTTTTGAGTCACTAAATCTTCCAGATTTTGAAAACTAAACCTTTATAACAGACATCATGAAAAACATTTCACAGAAAACTCCAGAGAAATGTGCTGAGTGAATGCTGACAGTCTAGTGATGATTTCTGGAACACGGAGACCAAACAGGGCCTGTGCCCTTCATCTTTTGAGGTTACCATGCCTGCCTCAGAGAAGCAGCCTCACGCCCGCCTGACCGAGCAGGGCACACACCCTCCTCTGGCTCAGCTCTTCCTCCCACAAAGGGACGCATTAGGAGCAGGCACATGCCACAGATTAAGCAGCACCAGGCAACATTTTACAAACAGCTTGTAAACATGAATGTCACACAAATCTGTGATGGCCAACCAGGATGGCAAGGTGATCTCCAGTCTTGAACTCTCACTGTTGGGCACCAATGAAGTGAGCCCGTGGCATGGAAGCAGCAAAAACGTTCACGAACACACACACAGATATATGCATGCACACACGGGCACATGTATATGCACATGTGCATGCACCCATGCACACATGCACCAGAACGAAGAGGTCTGAGCTCAGAAAGGACATGTTTCATATTTCCTGAAAAGGTGCACTGATCCTCAGACTTCTTTTTACAACTTCCTCACCCTCCTTAGAACAGGCCTAAGGTAAACATGCGCACCTAATAAATAACTATTGAAATGAGTTCATTATTGTCTTATTCGAGGTTAAGCACTAGTCCTTCTCTACCAGAGTAGTCAGAGGAATGAGGGTAATTTGCTCTTAACCGTTTAACAAGGTTGTTGAAAGGACATGGATTCCTTTAAAAGTCAGCCACAATGGAAAGTGATGGTTCTGTAAAATACTTTTATAAAGTTATATGTGTGTGTATGCGCTCAATGTCCCAATCTAGTGTAAGAAAATAGTTTATTGCCAAAGATGTTTATGAAAACATTAATTATAGTAGTCAAATACCAAACAATGGAGCAATACAGAAGTTATTAGAGCCATTAAATGATATTTATGAAGATTTTACAATGGTAATACTGACATGATCATTACATTATCACTTTAAGTGCAAAAGGATGCACAACTGTGTAGCGTGATGATGATCACAATACTAAAAACAGCACAGAAGAAAACAAAATATTAATAAAAATTATTTCTGGAGAACAGGATAAAGTTTTTCCTGTTTTATTTCTATATATTCTCTAATGGCTTTGTAACAAAAATTATTGCTTTTATAAAAAATGAATTATTTTCTAAAATATTAAAATATTTAAGTAGTTCCCGACGTGGAGAAATGCTCAGTGCTGACATCTCTTTCCACCAATTAGCTAGACTTTCCTAAGCATTTATTATATGCCAGGTGCTGGACCAAGTACTTTACAGTCATTACTTTTTAATCCTAAGCACCACCCCGAGAGGAAGGAAATGCCATTACCCATGTTTTACGGATGAGGAAACAGGCACACGGAGGTTAAGTAAACTTGCCCAAGATCACAGAGCTGGTAAATAACTGAGTGTAACGTGAACCCAAATGGTCTGCCTCAGAGCTCATCCTCTTAACCACTGGGCAATGCTCTCTCTACAAGACTGTAGCCCAGATGCTGATTAAAGTAATGAAACCCTGGCAGGTGCCAGAGCTTCTGTGGGCCTCAGTTTCCTTTTTATAATAGTACCCGCTCAATGGAGTGATTGTGAGATGATGCATGTAAAACTAAGTGCTTAACGCAATGCCTGGCACATGGTAAGCACGCAGTGTCAGAGCTGGTCATTACTAAAACAGATCCAGTACCTCTGGCCATGAGCCCAAACTTGCAGGAACGGCATTCCACGGACCTCCTGGGATTGTCATGGCACATGTCTGCATCCCCATGAGGTTCTCTGCCCATTTTTAAATGATGCAATTTAGTGGCAACTCAATGTCCTTCACTCTCGCTTCTTCAAAACTCTGATTTTCACCAAAGCACATACTTTTTAAATGTATGCCTCCACTCTTGGCTCTTTGGAATTGTAGATGGCAACAAAAAAAATCCAGATCAGAAATGCCTCCATCATGTACCTAGGAGATATTGCCACCTTATCTGAATTTAATGTTGATGATTTAAAGATAGTTCTCATTAGTTCTGCTCTGCTGGTCTTTCACTTTCTCCAGAGCCTGGGTGGATTTCCAGCTTACAGGCACCTCGCCTTCTCCGTGGTGGAAGCTCAAGTGACAGACACCCCTCCTGTGCTCAGGGAAGCTACCACGGCTGTAATTGTCACAGGAGCAGGAAACTTAAACTCATGAACAATGCTATTAGTTTTAAGCAGGATAATTAGTTTGTTAAAGAGGAGTTTCTAAGTGGAAAATTTAACTATTCTTAAGTCCAATATTTGACAAATTGGAAATCTAAAATGAGTGTGGACACAAGGTGAAAATGGCTGAGCCACCCTCACTTGGTGCTCGCTGGTATTAGTGCTCACAAATAGAATGCCGCGGTGCACAAATCCAATCTAAAGCAGGCTGCGAGTGCGCAGTATCAGAGACAGCTGCAGAGACACTGGTAATGTTCTATTTCTTCGGCTGGGTGGTAGGCACAGGGTTGTTTACCTTATTAATCTTTAACGGTACATAAAATGGAGTGTGCTCTTTTGTATGTGTAATAGATTTCGTAACTTAAAAACAATCAGAAGTGCAATAGGAACTCAAACTTTAAAGGTGCATATTAGATACAACATAAATTTAAACCAAAGAGCCCTTTTTCTCTTCATTTAGGATTTATAAATAACATTTATAAGAGTTCATGAAATTTTAGACTACGAAAGACTGAGGACCATCGAGTCTAACGGATTTCCAATGAAGTCCTAGAAATAACATTCCATCTTGAACAGACAACTATTAACTTCTTTTTCAGAACTCGGAGTTTTCTTAGCACTGGAAGCTCACTTTGAACATCATAAGAGTAGCCCTAGGTCTTTCTGTCTTGGACATCACCCCTGGTTCTTCCTTTCCTTCTTGATTCAAGAGTCTCTTTCCCACACCTGAACTGCTTCAATAGAAATACAGATTTAATTTATGTGTCTTCAATAAATTCAGAGAGAAATGTACAATGTGCCTTAAAGAGACACATTCTGTTTAAAAGGCATGTGTTAGCTGAAGAAATAAAAAAACGCTCATTCGAAAAGATATATGCACTCCTATGTTCATTGCAGCTTTATTTACAATACCCAAGCTGTGGAAAAAAACGTAGGTGTCCATCAACAGATGAATGGATTAAGAAGATATGGTATACATACTGCACACAATGGAATATTACTCAGCAATAAAAAAGACAGAAATCTTGCCATTTGTGACATGGACCTAGAAGATATTATGCTAAGTGAAATAAGTCAGAGGAAGGCAAATACCACGTGATTTCACTTTCACATGGAATCTAAAAATATAAAACAAATGGGCAAACAAAACAAAACAAAAACAGACTCATAGAAACAGGGAACAAACTCATGATTGCCGGAAGGGAAGGAGTGGGAGGACGGGTGAGAAGGATGAAGAAGTACAAGCTTGCAGCTCCAGAATAAGCCATGGAGATGCAGTGTACAGCACAGGGAACAGAGTCAACAGAACTGTAATCACTTGGCATGGTGACAGATGGTCCTCAGCCTTGGTGTGGTGATCCCCTCGTAAGGTATATAAATGTCAAATTACTGTGTTGTACACTGGAAACTAGTATACTGTTGTATGCCAACTGTACTTTAATTAAAAAATTAAATAAATAAAAGGCATTGTGGAAATCCACTATTCCTGATGGAACAGTTACTGAGCAGGGATAAGTCAGCATCCCAAAATTCCAGAAGCTGGAAGAGCCACGCAAAGAACAAACGGCTAATCATACTTGAAACAACCATGGTTAGCCAGGGCCAGCTCAGGAACGAAGCTGTGTGGGGGCTGGCATACGTGGGAAGTCTTTGTACCTTAGCCTCCATCTCCCCTCAGTTTCCCTGTGATCTTAAACTGCTCTCAAAATTGTCATCATAAAAAGCAAAAACTAATTTTTAAACAGCAAACCAAGAAATTCTTCAACTAAGATAAAATAATAAAAGTAGAAGAGTCCTCCCTTTTTAAAAAATGCCTTCTAAGATGTAGAAGGGACCAAGCTGTAAAAGAACCGTAAGCGTCCCCAGGAATGACTAATCCACACACACCAGTCCTTGAATGGTCTCAGGGCTTACTCACAGAGCAGTACTGAAAACAGGGCTCCCTTGCTCAATCACACAGTTGGCTGCAGACCAAATGCCTGCACAACCATTAAGGACAAATCAGTTTCACAGGCTAATGGGCGTGATGGGAGCCAGAGCTATGGCACACTGGACTCCAGACACAGTGGGGCCCCACAAACTCTGTAAAGGCTAGCACTGATCAGTTTCTGCTTGAAGCAAGAGGTAGCTATTGTTAAATCACCAGAGAGCTCATTTATGTCAGAGTTAAAAACTCATATTCATACATTGCCTAAAGTGTACCTATTCTGCAGTGTTTTCGGGTTTAATTATCCCTGGGCTAGCGAAAAGTAAGATACAAATAGAACAATGACACATTCAAGTAGTAACGGCACTTCTTTGGATAAATGTTCAGAAGTGGGCTTGGTGGGTCATATGATAGTCCTATTTTTAATTTTTGGAGGCACCTCCATACTGTTTTCCACAGTGGCTGCAGCAGTCTGCATTCCCACCAGCAGTGCCCAAGGCTTCCCTTTTCTCCTCCACATCCTCGGCAACACTTGTTTGTGGATTTACTGATGATAGCCGCCCTGACAGGTGGGAGGTGATTTCTCATTGTGGTTTTAAATTGCATTTCTCTGACGATTAGTGACATTGAGCATTTTTTTCATATGTCTATTGGCCATCTGTATATACTCTTTGGAGAAATATCTACTCAGGTCCTCTGCCCATTTTTAAATCATATTGTTTGTTTTTTTTTTTTTTGGTGTTAAGTTTTATAAGGTCTTTAAAAATTTTGGATATTAATACCATTCAGATGTATCAGTGGTATATTCTCTTATTCAGTAAGTTGTCTTTTCATTTTGTTGATGTTTTCCCTCACTGTGCAAAACCTTTTCCAAAAGATATGTGCCTTCCTATGTTCACTGCAGCATTATTCACAATGGCCAAAATATGGAAGCAACCTGTCCTGGCTGGTGTGGCTCAGTGGATAGAGTGCCAGCCTGTAAACCTAAGGGTTGCTGGTTCAATTCCCAGTCAGGGCACATGCCTGGGTTGCAGGCCAGGTCCCCAGGTGGGTGGGGGCACATGAGAGGCAACCACACATTGATGTTTCTCTTCCTCTCTTTCTCCTTCCCTCCCCCTCTCTCTAAAAATAAATAAATAAAGTCTTTTAAAAAACAAACAAACAAAATATGGAGGCAACCTAATTGTTCACTGAAAGAGGAGTGGGAAAAGAAGACATGGTACATATATACAATGGAATATTACTTGGCCATAAAAATTGAAACCACATCATTTGAGACAACATGGATGAAACTAGAGGGTATTATGTTAAGTGAAATAAGTCAGACAGAAAAAGATAAATACCATATGATTTCACTTATATGTGAAATCTAAAACAAAAAAAAACAAATAAACAACGAAAGAAAACAGAAACAAATCCATAGATACAGAGAACAAACTGATGGTTGCCAGGTGGAAGGGGGTGGGAGCATGGGTGAAAAAGGTGAAGGGATTAAGATGTACAAGTTGGCAGTTACAAAATAGTCACGAGGATGTAAAGTACGGCATCAAGAACACAGGCAAGGGTATTGTAATAAGTATGTACGATACCAGGTGGGTTCGAGACTTACTGGGTGGTTCACTTTGTAAGTTATATAAGTCTAACCACTATGTGTACACCTAAAATGAATACAATACTGAATGTCAATTTTTAATGAAAATACTTTTAAAAAGTTTTAAAGATGGCATAATGGAAAAAATAATAGCACTATAACCAGTTTCATTCATTTTTTAATAAACCACTAGATTTCTCTCTCAACTCTGTCTTACCAATTGGGAGCCTCCACAGCCCTGACAGAATTGCTACAAGTTAAAGGAAAGCCCAACAGTCTTAGGCACTATGTAAGGTGTGTCTGGCCTGACCTCACCCTCCCATGGTCCCCTGCTTGTCACAAGGCCCTACCCACTCCCTCCTCCAGCCTGATGACAGTGGTGCAGACACCTGAGTGAGGGGACAAGGCCCTAAGGAGCCAGAGCCCTACACTATTGTTCTGCAGACTCCAATGTGCAAACAAATCACCAGGGCATCTTTTAAAATGCAGATTTAGTTGGGGAAATGTGGCTGAGCGTTTGCATTTCAAAGGAGATCAAAGGTGATGTCCAGGCTGCTGGTCCCCAGTGGGCACTTGAAGTAACAAGGACCTAGACATGTAACTTGACAGACACAGTGAACTGAGAGAAAGCAAAAGAGTGGCTGTCTCAACTCCCCAAACTGTCCCGATTCTAGCTCCTTGAAGGCTGGGAAGGTTCCTGTCCATGGGAACCTCACATCATTCCACAGGAACATAGGAATACTTGCCGTAAACCCCCATTTCCTCAAGCTAGCTTGTGCCGGTTTCTGCTCCATATAACCGGAGGAGGCTCAACTAGAACAGACACAAAGCAAGGCATTTTCACCTCTGAAAGCCACTGTCTGTGCCATTCTGGTATAAAGGGGGGGGGGTGGGGAGGTGGGGAGAGGTTGCTTCCAGCAACAAGCAAATGCATTATTCTGGGTTTAAAATACAGCAGCAGCAAAGAGATGTGCTTCTCCCTTGGACAATGACTTTCCACTTAATCCTAAAGGAATGGTCCAGACTTGGGTAGTTGGTCCCAGTAAAGAGGCCACTGATTCCACGATTACCTAAGCTGCGGCCACCAGGCCCACCCTCCTCTTCTCTGCCACAAGCCCTCTCTGGGGCCAGCTGAAACTCAGGGAGCAAAGAGAGGAAGCCACTGGACCCACCTGGATCCCAGTGAACATATTAATGTTCAAAGGTAAACATTTTGAACTTTTTATTTTTCAAATATTCTCTCAAATACATTCCACCAAGATTCACCAATTCTTAATCTTTGTCACCTCACATATAATTATTTGAGAATAAATTGCAGACATCATATCCCTTCACCCAAAAGACTTCAGTATACATTTCTTAATAATAAGGATATTTTCTGATGTGACCAAGATATAATTATAATATTGAGGAAATTTAAAATTGTTACAATATTATCCCCTATAATGGATACAGTCCATGTTTAAATTTCACCAACTGTCCCAATACTGACAATGTTCTTTCCCAATCCAGGAGCCAAACTGGAACCCCAGGTTGCACTAAGCTGTCACCTCTGTAGTTCCCTTTGCTCTGGGACAGTTCCTCAGCTAACATGGTCATTGCAATCCAGGGTGCCAAATGCTGAGCTGGTGGCATGAAGAGGGGGTGCGGGAGCACCGTGGATGGTGGGGCACCTCCTTCTTTGTCTTCTAGCCATGGACTGAGCATCAGCTGATGAACACCACTCACCATTTTAGCCCTTGCGATGTCTCTGTCTTGCTTTCCCATTTGTTTCTATACCATTTTCCTTAATACTGTCTCCACCATTATTGCCAGATGCCTCCAGAGCTTTCTTTTTACTCCAACGATCCAGAATCATCATCTTACCCTAAAGTCTTTAAGTCACTGCAGCCAGACTGTGGCTTTACCACCCCAGCATCCAATTCAGTTCTTATGTTACTGACATCAGAGTGTCTGAGAGGCTAGTGTCTCTTCTCCAAGTCAGCCTTGATTTCTGCCTGAAGCAGCAGCTCCACACCCAGACATGAGATTCAGCTAAGAAGTGCATTATAAATTCTAACACTGACGCCTCCAGGGGAGCCCTTGGCCACTAAGTCCAGTATTTAACCCCAATCAAGACCACTAACCAATCACTCTCTTTCTTAGAGTATGTCTAAGACAAGTGATGTCTCTTTGATTTACAAGAAAATAAAAATATTTGTACAGCAGGCTTTATAACTTTATACTTTAAACTATAAAAATGTTGCCAGGTTTTTATTAAGGATCACATTCCTTTTCTGCTCATATTCCTGTTTTTCATCCCCATCCAAATATGAATGAATCAAAAAAGATAAAGAAGTTCAGAGGGAAGCAGGAGACTAACACCGAAGTTACATCAATAACGTGACTGTGACAATAATACAGGCGATACCATCTTACTCAAAATCTGAGCTCTACCCACTTCCATAAAGGATTTAAAATGGCTTAAAATAAACACATGTACAGGATTGTTGAAATAAAGAAAAGAAGGGCTAATCCACAGGGAAGAAAGTGGAGATAACCACCGGGAAAGAAAGATGAAAGTTATTGTAACAAAGCCCTAATTTTGGCTCTGAGCTCAGGAAACAGGATAGGTTACAAATACTCAAGTTCATAAATGTGGAAGCAGACGGATTTGTCAGGAGAGACGGTCCATATTCTACTGCTGAGCTCAAAGAGGAATTTATGGCATAATCCTTTCATAAAATACACTGAGATGCAAGAAATGGAGATTTCAGCTGAAGCCAGGTGGCCATTTCTTCCTTCAACTGTTGGTAGGCGGCAAAGCCCAGATGCTGAAATATAGCTCGGAAAAGGCATATCTGAGCGTAGCTGAGTTAACATGGGCTAAGCAAGCTGTCTTCTGGGGCTTCTTCTACTATGATAAAATGGTGGCTCTTAGAGAACTGGTGACTCACCTGCCCTACAAATTGTCTTCCTCAGGAGGAACTAAGGTTGCTGGTGGGGATTTTTCAGTTCTGCTTGTAGGCAGCATTGGCTGATGTTCTATCAGCAAAACAGAGGACCCTGCCTTGAAATCTTAGCAGGAAAAGGGCTCTACAATGGCACCTACCAGCAAGCCCCACATTTTTCAGTAGCAAGCTTTTAATAGGTTTTATTCGCTAAATGGTTACTCAAGAGATACCAACCCAAAGTTCTGGACAACGGGTTGAAACCATTTTAGTCTATAAAGTTAAGGGCAGGGGTTATCTGGTGGCTAACTCAAACACAGAAACACCGCGGTGCAGTTTCAGCAGAACAACAAATTCTGAGAGAGAAATGATCATCTCCTGTTGACACTTCACCAGATTCCAAGCAGCCGGGTCACTGGAAGTACTGGATAAACTTTAACAAAGATCTTTCAGGAACAAAAACATAAAAAGAAAAATAAAACCAGTAACAACCATAAAACCCTGGAAAATGTCTTCCAACGATCCTAATTTTAGGTGTGGGGCACTTAATGCTGAAGTACTGTTTCATAAGTAGCCACCTCAGCGGACAACCGGGGGCCACGGCAGTGATGTGCGCAGATGCGGCCTGGCTGCCCTTTGGTCTGGCAGAACCCAGGCATCTAGCCTGCCTAAGAACAGAAAAGAGATTTCTAGCTACAATTTTAAAAGAAGAAAAGGCCAGGACACAACTCTGCTTCCTGGATTTTAAAATTGAAATTTGATCTGCCAAAAGGTTATTAGTCACCCCAGTCTGGCATTAGGAAATGATGTGGCACAAGGTTTGGAATCGAATAAAAAGTAGGATTAATGATCTGGGAGTCTGCAGGAATGTGTCTCTTCTCTCCACGATCCAAGACTACAAGTCCATAAATTCTCCTGAAATTTCGATAGAGGACTCCCAGGGTTTTAGGGAGAAACTTAGCACAGAGTGTTAAGGAGATTTCCGCCCGAATAATTGATCTAGAACTTGAGGAGTTATCAGAAGGAACTATACCTGAAAATTTTAGGAAAAGTATTACTATTGTCACTATTGCTAGCACATTTGTATATTGCTTTGTCCTTAACAAGCACTCTAGAGTTTTGCATTAGTTCAACTTCTGTATGCTCTATCAGGAGCTCACCACAAAAAGTCCAGTTTCTTTCCATTACCGTGAATTTGACCCCCTTTCCCCCATTCACCCTCCTCCCATCCACCTTTCCCTGAGGTAACCACTGTCCCATTGTCTATGTCCATGAGTTGGCTGTTGTTTGTTTTGTTTGTTCACCTTTTGCTTTTTGTTTTACATCCCCCATATGAGCGGAATCATACAGTTTTCGTCCTTTTCCATCTGACTTATTTCACTTGGTGTAATACCCTCAAGATTCATTCATGTTGTTGCAAATGGCAATATTTCATCTTTTTATGGCTAAGTAGTATTCCACTGTGTGTTCACATCTTCTTTTTCTATTCATCCACTGATGGAGACTTAAGATTGTTTCCGTATCCTGACTATTGTACATGGTGCTGCAATGAACATAGGGGCATGTGTGTCTTTTTGAATCAGTGGTTTGGTATCCCTTGAATAAATATCCAGAAGAGGAATTGCTGGATCACATGGTGGCTCTATTCTTAATTTTTTAAGGAACCTACATACAGTTTTCCATAGTGTCCTCACCAATTGACAACCCCACCAACGGTGAGTGAGGGCTCTTCACCCACATCCTCCCGGTCTTTGGATAACAGGTATGCTAACAGTGTGAGGTTATCTCGTTTAATTCTTACAATAATGCTGTGTGTCAATTATGCTATTTTCCCCATGGAAAAAATGAGAAGATTGAGACAAGCCAAATAACATGTCTAAGATCATAAAGACAGAGAAACACCTTTTATCATAGAGACTAGAGTCCATTTCTCTCAACACAGTCTAAGTAGTAGAGTACTTTTTAAAAAAAATTTTCATAGTGCAGGGGGAAAAATTTGTATGCAAAATGTGTGGGCTCCAACTATCTTACCTATAATTAATAAAACAACTTAAGGTGCTTAGGTTATATTCAGTGGATGGCAGATAAAAATGTAGTCTCTTTCTGTCACAAACATCTAACAAGTTGCCTTTATGTTAAGTTAAAAATGTCCTTATTTCAGTCCCCGCTTCTTTGAATAGTGGCTATTACTCCAGATATTTAGGGCAGTTTGACAACAGGAATTAAAAGTCTTAAAAACCAACATACTATTTGGGAGTGTCTACCACAGATGTGAATGTGCATTGCAATTCCTCTTCTAGAAATTTCTGCTAAAAGAATCAGGACAACTGCACAAAAATGTGCATTGCAATTCCTCTTCTAGAAATTTCTGCTAAAAGAATCAGGACAACTGCACAAAAATGTGATTAACGTTCCTGACACTGTTGTTTAGATGGATAAATTACAGGTTGTCTACTCTCTTCTCTACTCTGTCTTTGTTTGTTTGTTTTGCCATGCACCAGTGTTTCTTTTAAAATCAGAAAAACAAAGCAATTTTTAATAAAGAGAATGAGAGGAAGAATAAATTCTGACACAGCAAATCTATTTTACTAAACACTCAGATGAGTGTTTTAAAATATGTGTATCAAAGAAGTATAACACAGCATTTTATAATAGAGAAAAACCGGGTAAAACTGAATTTTTTTTGATCATCACAATATCTAACAATTATGATATCTTCATAAGATTGACTTCTTCACAGTGATTTAACCCATTGGTACTTGCTTTTGTTACTGAATAAAGAAAGGTAATTATAAAATAGGATGAATGTACTATTATCTCACTGCGTATATTCAGGGTCCAGCAGAAGCAACGCCTGCTCGAGTGTGGTTGGTAGGGTAATAATATGGGTGTAATAATTTATAGTTTTAACTCAAACATTTCCCCTAAAATGTCATATGGTGTGCTTGAGTGTGATATTGTTACGTTACAGAATTAACATGCTTATGATTTTGTAATAAAAAGGGGACATTATTTGTGTTGGACCCTGTATGTATGTATGTATTGGCAAAGGAAAAAGCTTTAGAAAGCTATGCTACACTGGAATTAGCCTTGGTGAGCAGAATAACATCCTGTTATCTTGGGCAAGGACTCTGAAACCAGACTACCTGAGTTCAAATTCTGAGTACAGCATTTTCCAGCTATAGAATCTTAGGCATTTTAACCTTTTTTGTGCTTCACTTTCTTCATTTGTCATGAGAACGATAGTGCCTGTCTCGCTGGGCCATTATTAGGTATAAACATGTAAGCACTTCCTTAGCAGAGTACCTGGCACATAGTGAGGGCCTCATGCATGCTATTGTCATTGTCCTTGATGCCAGGGTCATCCATGGCTTGTTTTTAATCTGTATCTTCCAAGTTTTCTACAGTTTGTGTGTGGTTACGTGTGTAATATTTTAAAATAACTGATGGCAAAGGCTTGAACAGTTATTTGCATACCTGCATTCATAGCAGCATTATTCACAATCGCCAAAAGGTGGAAGCAACCCAAATGTCTGACAGATGAATGAACAAACTGATAGAAACATACAATGGGATATTTATTCAATCTTAAAAAGGAAGGAAATCTTGATACGTGCTACAACACGCACACACCTTGAAACCATCATGCCAGATAAAATAAGCCAGACACAAAAAGCAAGTGTTGCATGATTCCACTTGTACGAGGATCACTCTGAGTGGTCAAATTCATAGAGGCAGAAAGCGGAGTGCTGGTTGCCCGGGCCTGCGGTGGCAGGGGAAGGGGGACTAAGTGTTTGCGGCACGCAGTTTCAGTTTGGGAAGATGAAGAGAGTTCTGGAAATGGATGGCGGAGGTGGTTGTACAACAATGTACTTAATGCCACTCAACTCTGTACTTAAAATGGTCGATATGGTAAATTTTGTATTATGTACATTGCCACAATTTTAAAAAATAACCTAGCTGGACAAGCTTTATGCTTAAGGACAGGAGAATTCTGAGGCTATTCACTCAGGCCTTAGCGCTCATGAAGGGACAAGGCAGCAATTTAGGGAGCACTTTCCCTCTCATCACAGAGAGAGGGGGGCCAAAGGGCGATGGGGTTCTCCCCCCCTCTTGCAGAGCCTCCGCATCTCCCCTCTCACTCAAAGTCCCTCTGACCCACTTCAGCCTTGCTCCTTCCCTCGCATGCCCTTGCACTGAAATAAGGACTATGCTGGGAACACACTCCATCCAACAATCTTTGTTCTAGGGAAAAGAATTAAAAGTTTAAAGTAAACTTAGAGACTGACCTAAAGAATCAAACTGAACGTCATTTATCTGCACAAAACTTTCAGGTAGCTAGTCTAACAAATATGCAGACTGTGTCCCCAGGGACCAGATTAGTCTCCCTGTCTCTTTATTCCCTTTGTGGAGAAGTACATCTTCCAAAAAGGAACTCATTCTCTTTCTAGATTAAGTATGACTCATCTGTCCTCCCTCCTTTTAAAGTGCTTTATTGAGGCCACAAACTCAGATATCTAAAGGGATCAGGCAGAAGCAAGGTGGGTTTGAGGCTACAATAGGGAGTAGTGGGGATTGAGGCAAAGTGAAGAGTTCCTGCCTTTCTAAAGGGGAAGCTCCTACTAAGCTTAGCAGGTTGTTCCCATGCAGTAGTATTGCATGTTCAGTGCTACCAATTTCCATTTGTCAAAAAAGGTATGAAACTCAGATTTTGATGTGAATCCCCAAAGAAAATACAGGGTTTTTTTGTTGTTGGTGGTGGTGGTTAGTTGGTTTAAAAAAAAAAAAAATGCCGTGTGAGCCAAACAAAGCACTTCTGCATGGGGCTTACCTTCCCGGCATCTGATTCACAGGTCAGTCTGCAAGCAGCAAAATTCTAACGAATGAGGCCCACCAGTTAACCCCCTCAATGAACACCAGAGTACTCTGAACAGGGAGACTACTTTTTGTAACTTGAAGATTTCCCTCTCTGGCCGGATATTCTCCACGTGCCCCTCCAGATCCACTCTCTCCTCTTCTCGCCCTGCACCATACCCCAGGAGGCTGCCTTCCTCAAACTACATTTCTTGGTTCCCTTCCCTTGGGGTTCACTGGGGTCATCCAATGGGATGGTCTGCAAGAAACTAAGGGGAGGGAAGCGAGGAAGTTTGGGATACGTAATCCCCTGGCTACTGCCCTGCCAGGCTGCTTTGGCAGGTGACTGAAATATTCTCCCAAAGGCCACAGCTCCCACCAGGTGGCCCTTTCCTCAGCTAGACCTCCTACCAGGTTCCAATTCTCCCTTTCCTTTTCTTCTTAAGACTAAGGAGTGGTAATGGCTTTCTGTTAACTCTAGGATGCTTTGCCAAGTCTTGTTAATTTCCCTCACCCCTGCCTGCCTACATCTTTGTTAGCTGTCCTTGTATTTATTTCATTACGCCATCTCTTTCCTGCCAGGACCTGACTGATAAGTCTTCCCACATCACATTCCATGATCCAGATATGATACCAAAAGGACAAGGCCAAGGTCCCTCCCTGCCAGACCTGGGAGTCTAATTCCACAGAGGAAAGAGATCTACTAGGTGAGGCTACCTTGACCCTCTTTTTTCTAGGTTGAAAAGATACTATTTCTTGAACCTTACATGAACTCTAATTTCTAAGTGACAGTTGTGAATGACTGAAGTCCTTAGGTTCGCAGCCCCACTCTGGAACCGCAAAAACTGTGTCCTCCACTTCGAACACAATCAGGAAACCAGGTATGCTCCATGGGGCAGAGATCTTTTTCTTATATTTTCCTGAAAGGTCCGTGTAAGACAGTTAACAATGTTTTAATAATTTTGAAGGAGATGTGTCATTAAAATGTTATATTGAAGCTTTTCCTCCCATTTAACCCCATTAAACACTTTTAGGTGTCCTGCCTAATCCAATTATCTAAATATCCAATTATTGGACACTAAAAGTCTACGTTAACTGGGACATTATCCCTGTATTCCTCCTAAGACTGTTCTTGACCTTGTATTGTAGTTAGAAATGTAAAGATTTTAGTCACCATTACTAGATTTGTTAGATCATGTAATCATTTATTCAACAAATGTATATCTATATCTCTATATCTCTGTACATATTTAGCACTAACTATGGACCCATTTTGACCCTGGAGCTATGACAATATGAGAACCCTATTGTCCAGCAACTCAACGTCTATGTTAGTGTATAACTTATAAGCCAGTGAGATTAATGCTTTAGTGGAGATGCGTTCACAGGTGAGAAGTGCATCAGTGAGGGATCGGATTTTAGCTCAGTGTACAGAGCTAAAAAGGTGACCTTTGTATTGGGACACGAAGGATGAGAGACATGTTGTCAGATGGAAGAGAGGAAGGTATTCCAGACAAAGGAGAAAGCACGTGCAAACGCCAAAGAGAGACCACGGCCTGCTGTGCAAGTCTGTGTCTCTGATCGTGAATATAGCTCATGCCGCAGAGCAGGAGTTTTTAATGAACAGAGTGTATTTCACATGCAAAAATTCTACTGTCGTCATTATTTAAACACTTGCCAGAGTAAGCTATACAAGTCATCATTCATGGTTGGCCCTAAACTGGAAGTAGACGTTGTAAAATGCATTATTTGTAGTGTTCCCAAAATTAAAAGGTAAAAGTTCTAATGTTAGCAATGCACACTCCTGTCACTTAAATTCCATTGCAAAAATTAAGCTCCAACAAGTTTCTGATATGTTAGTATGGCTGAGACTTGTTTAATATTTTAAATTCATTCATGATTTAGTCATCTTGTCATACGACTATTTTAATGTGTTCCCAAGGGGAAAAGCACAACCACCAATTAAATCTGATTCAGCGATAAAAATCTAACCTCTGAATAATACAACTTTGGGCTCTTACTCCTCCTTCCTTTCCTTAAGCGTTCCCTTCTGCTACAGTTTCCCAAACCTAACCCATCCTGTCCTGTTATCAGAACTCATCATTTTGCTCTTAACCAGGAGAAACCGTACGTGGTCTTTCTACTCAAGAGTCTGAACTGATTACACCAGCATTTTAAAAGGCACCATTTCTGTTCTGCATGTGATGCAGACTCCGTACGCTAACACGGGCAGAGCAAAGGAGCCCAAGCACCTGCAGCACTGCCCACAGTGGTCATCCAGCGGGGGAGGGTGTGGGTTATGGGAGATTTTCCATGTCGTGAATCTGTACGATACCTCTCTGAAAGTCTTTTTTTTTTTTTTTTACAGCAACCATATTTTACTTTTTAAGAGAAGAAACAAAGGCATATTCTTAGAGTAGGTAGGCACATGAGTCATCTTCCTGTATAGGATCTGGTCTAGAAATTCCAGCAGACACTGCAGAAGAAATCCTGACGGAACCAGAGCCACAGAAATCCTTCCTTCACTGCCCCGGGGAACGAGGATGGCCCGCTGCCCACCTGAATCTCCCCGACTCACCCATCCTCCCACGGCTCACAATGGGCCGGGTGGAAGGAGGGCATCTCTATTGCCTGAGGTTCCTCTTTAAAAGAAAAGCCGCATGCACGATCTCTTTCCCCTAAAGATGCTGGGACTTATTTTTAAACACCAAATATATTAGTTAAAATATAAACTTAAATCAGCTGGGGAGAAACACACACATATTGGTGGTTCAAGTGGACCTTTGTTTAGATGGTCATTATTTCAGCCTTTAAGAAGAGGCCATTTTTCAATCAAAATTAAGCACCTGTAAAATAGTTTTCCATTGGGCAAAGGTTATGATTTACCAGATAATGTTTCTTCTGAAACCATTTTATCTTTCCTTCTTGTGCTTGTCCTTTAAATTATCTAGAAAGTAAACACCATCCTCTTACATTGCCAGTTTTCAGGGGCTGGTTATTTTCTCTAAAAAGTATATAGAAAAGCATGACTTGTTCATGTAACTTATTTGAGACCCATTCTGGCTAATACAAGAAATACTTGATGGATGAATGGAAAAAACAAAACCAGTCACCAAGATGAAGTACAATAAAAAACCAGAATATGAAAGTAATAATCAGAATGACTTAATCATGAAGAAATTAATTAGGTTCTCCAGGAAGCAAGAATAATAATTATGACCAGAAGGACAAAAACATAAGCATCTATAATTATAGAAAACTGGAAATCATGTAACATTTCAATAACAGAAAAATGGTTACATAAATTATGTATCATCCAAAGAAGAGAATATTATGCATCCATTACAAGCCACACATGCAGAATGGCAGAATAATGATATTATTGAAGCTAAATGTTGAGTATCTAGGAGTTGATTTTATTATTCTATTTTTTATATGTCTAAAGTTTTTCATAAAACATATTTTACATAAATACGTTTTCTAAAACTAGTAACACAGGCAAATGCTTATCGTTAACATTAAGTGGACTGTGGAGGTGGGCAAAGCACAAACTGTAATAAGTACGATTCTGATTCTCTTAACAATACACACATACACGGAGAAGACAGCCTACAAGGAAAAGCTTTAAAATGATCAGCAATGAGTGGCTCTGAGTGGCAGATCAATGATGATTATTACTTTCTTCTTTTACTTTTCTGTATCTAAAGATGTCTTAACAACGAATATGTCTTACTTTTGTGGTTAGCAACATGACAGACAGGAAAGGATTCCCACTTGGGAAGGGAAAGAAGATGACTGGCTAACGGGTGAGTAAGAGCTGGCTCTACATAAAACATTCCCACTGTTCCCAGTCGCTGCACGGGGGAGACAACTGAATCGAGCTGACCATATGAAAGGAGCTCACAGGCCATTTGAGGAGATGACCTTAACACAAAACGATCTAATGCTACCAGACTGTAGACCAGGGTTGAATGAGGAGCTCTTACAAGTGCCACAGTGGTGGAAGGAAGGAGGGAGGGAGGGAGGGAGGGAGGGAGGGAGGGAGTCACAGAGCTGCAGTAGTGGAGGGATGATGACCTCACAAGGCTACCAGGGGAGTGAGCTGGGCTCTGAAGGACAAGTGGGATTTGCAGAGGTGGAGATGAAAGGAACTTGGGGGACGAGGGGGAGTTTGAGTTGAAGGCATACTTGGAAGAAAAGAAAAGAAAAAGAAAAGAGACACAGAGCAAATCGCTTTGTCTGAAACAGAGTTCATGCAGGAAATCGGTGAGAAATATGGCTATTGAGTTAGGTTAGAGTGAAGGTTTTCAACCTCATCAGACTCCATGCCCCCTTTACAACCCTGTAATGGAAGTCCAGATAATATAACCTAATCCATATATAACGCTATTAAAGCAATGTTATGACCTAGCTGTGATGTAAAGGAGAAATGAAAGGAAAATAATTTATAATGGTACGACGTACGTTATAACATGTACATGTGCAGGCATGAGGTCTGCAGAAGGTGACGAGCTGGTCGGCTCCTTGGCCCATCCTGCAGCCTCTGTGGACGCAGCAGTCACGCATGCAAGCTGGCACGCCAGTCACACACCACAAGTACTGGGGCCAGTGTGGGAAGCCACTTCAGGTCAGGTCCTGAAGAAAACAAAACCCTGACCTCCATCCATTGAAACGGCAGAAAAGACCTTTTGCTCAAGAACTGGTTGTAGGCTCTGATAATTACCAATGGGGTTTTTCACTTTTGTTGCCTGGTGGACATTGGAAAGTCAAGTGGGAGGCGGGGCAACTCTCCATAGTAAGCACCTGCAGGAGTTTGAGTACCCTTGACCCCGCCCACTAAATGCCAGTAGCAAACCGCCCCTTAACACTGTGAAACTGACAACATCCCACAAATTTCTGAAGTACCTCTAGAAGTCACGAACGACTGGGATAGAATCAGCATTTATGTCGGGGACACCAATGACATTCTGGGCCGGACAATTTACCTCGTACACACCTGCAGGACACTCGGTATCCCTATCAGCAGGTGCTAAAATCCAGTCATGGTGATAACCAAAAACAGCCCCTCATCTATCCTCTTTGAGACCTACCACTCCACCTTTGAGAGACACTGGCCAAGAACGTGGAAGTTTTGAATGTCAAGCCACTGAAGCAACTGAGGGAAGGAGAAGGCCTGCCATAAAGAACTCCAACTTTTAAAGCCTTTTAATCTTTCTATGATGCATCTCTCAAAGAACTTAAGCTCAGGAGCATGTGATTATTAAAGCAGAAAACGAAAACTATAATTAAAGCACCCTTGAACACTCCACTAACCTTCAGCTACCTCCCCAACCTGAGGCAGCCTTTGCCTGCTCCTGGAGGGAGCAAGCTGCTGCAAGGCATGTTACCTGGGAGTCTGGGAAACACAAAACTCAAGAGTTGAGCGCTTCTGGGGTTTCACGCCACTCAAGTGGGAAGGTCAATGTGGAGTAAGGCATGAAAAGAATGCAGTGTCACTTCTTAGAAAGACTCGGCACAACTGACAGAGTGGCTCCGACACGGCACGGCTAGGAGAGGGGAAGGAAGGACTCAAAGCCACTCAGGAGGGAGAAAAGGAAGATTAGGCTGGCCGGCCAGGGTCTTCACCTCTTACAGCGCAGGCCCTTTGAAGATGGCCATTGTTGAGAACCCTCTGTCTCCTTAACCTCCTTGCTTTTCTTCATAGCACTTACTATCACCCCCACAGTGCCAGCCACACCACAGGCAGGCAAATGCTCAGTGAATTAATTTATTCCACAAATATTTATTGCATTCCTGCTAAATTCCACATTCCGTTTCACGTGGGGGAGGACCAATCGACAACACTGGCATCACCCGTTTTTCATGGACCTTACATTCAAGTGAGGACGTTCGAATGACGGCTGCCTGGTACTATACATCACACAGCGATGAACACCGTGAATAAAATAAAGTAAATTGGGATAAGGGGTTTAGAGACGGTGGTTGGGAAGGCGTCTCTGAGAAGGAGCTATATGAGCTGAGACCTGAAATATGTGAAGAAGTGAGCCACACAGAGCAATCAGAGGGAACTTCTGCCTTATTTAAACATTAAAGTTAAGATATCCTAAGTAACGCAAATCAAAGCAACGGACTTTGCTTTCAAATTAAGGAAGGGGCTATCTATGTCTTATATAAAGCTGGATCTTCAACTTCTAACGTGGTATGTGTCCCTTCTTACAAGAAACACAGTTCTGAACAGGCACCAAAAAAAAATTGTGACTGAATGAATGACACAAGCCATCCTACTGCTTCCTGCAAGGACACAGGTCCTCCCCACGCTGAGCGGCACTGGCTCTAGCTCATGTTAACGCTGCTCGGCTTCTTCAACAGCTTTGCTTAGAGTTGAGTCTTGCTACTTACATTGGTAACATAAATTTGATGCAGAATGGACCAGAAAAACATCAACGTGGAAAATCCAACCAAAGCATCCATACCACATATGGCTATAAAATTTCAACACACTGGAGTGAAAACATGAGGCTTTTTGACCCGGTAGGTGTCTCTGAATCAGAAAGCCCTCGGCTTCCACAGACCTATAGCAGTCATTGTTTCCACCCCCACCTCTAGGCATTCCTCATGGATGAGTATGTAAATTACTCCGGCTCCGAAAAATTTCACACATAATGAATCATTTATCCATTCTAACTCTTGTTCCACCTCTAATGTGTCACAGTGTAAAATAGACCAAACTCTGAAATGAACACTTTCTAGGATAAAAGTACTAATTTGCGCTCTTTGACATACTATTCTTAATACGTAAGTTGTATAAATTTTAATAACTTAAAACTCTTCTAAGATGATTAAGTAAAACTGAGCAGCAGCCTCTCCCTTCCTCTGGAACACTAAATGTTCTCCCACAGGGGGAGGAAATAAGCTTTTGACAGAAATAACACTTGCTTTCAAAAATCCTTTTCCTACCAAGAGAATAAAAATTTAAAACTTCCAGATATCAAATCACAGCAAAGGAGACAGAAGAAAAGTATAGGAACTACAGAAGAACAATACATATAGGAAAGAGTATCATCAAAGAAATGCACCTGAAAAAAATAAGAAGAACCTATCAAACAAAGGTTTCTTTCATTTGTTACTAATATCCAATTAGGAAGAGTGTACGAAAAGTAACCTACTTATATGCATAGGATCATTCATTGGCTCAAACTTTTGGGACAATATGGCTAACATATTTTCTGCAAAATTTTAAGGATGTGTGACCTAGAAATTGCACTTACAAGCATAGATCCCAAAGTAATAACCGGGCTTTAAAGGATGCTTCTCACAGCATTGTAACCCCCTGGAAATACCCTACATGACCAAGTGTAAACGTTCGGTTTAGCAAATTGTGGCGCAGCCATACCATAAATGTGATACAGTCATTAAAAATGCTGTTGTAAAAGAACTAATGGTGCTGCATTGAAATATGAATGATATTAAATTTAAAAAGACACTTTAAATGTATTTTTCACAAAACTGCATCTAAACACATATGGTCCTAATTTTGTATATTTGGGTAAAAAAATATTTGTGTATTTATGTTAGGAAAGAAGACTCTAAATATATTCAGTTAAATGAGAAACAGGATTATAGGTATGATTTATGTGATTTTCTCTGTTTTTCAATTTTTCTACAATAGAAATGTAATTCTTCTTATAAAAATATTTTCTTTCAAAAACCTCTTTTAGCTAATTTGCTAGGACCTGATTTGCACAATCCGATAAATCTTTTCAGACAGAGAAGAAAGTATGTTTAATAAAATAGACTTCTCAGAAATAGCTTTTGTGTCAAATTCTATTTCATCCACTTAATGCTCCTAATTCTTTATATTATAATATTATTGAGTGTAAACTTAGCCTGGAACATTTATTTTAATCAGACAACATGTTAACAATTGTGTTGCCAAGCAATTGGGCAAAGGGCAGTAACTAAAAGATCTTCTCTTTTAACTAATTAAATCATATTACAAGTGAAATAATGATCTAAACATAATTACCAAGTTCATTCCACTTAACAAACTTTCCTTTGAGTGCCTACTACGTGCTAAGCACTGTACTGATCATTACTTTGCCGGGATCCTCTTCAATGGTTTGGACCTGAGATAAAAGAAAACATTCAAATCTAAAGAGTTAATCTGCACAGTTGCCCCCATACCTAAAGCCCAGTAGAACAACAGATCCTCTGATAAAAATTCCTCTGCCACACAGAGATGACCCTGGATGTTTTATCCCTCAGCTGCTCTGTCTTATCTGTAAGCTCTCCAACTCATGTATGTGCAGTAGACTCCACCCTAAACCCAAACCTCAACACTGAGATGCAATTCCAAAAATGAAGTCAGTCTAGCACGCCACCACAATTCCAACGGTAAAAATAACGCAATGCTTTATTTGCATCGATTTCAGTGAAAGCAGGCCAACCCAAGCCACCTGTTACTTGCACAGCAGCTCAACCACAAAACAGTATAAATATTCATTCTTTATGAAATTGCTCAAAGGTCACTTTTAAAGGGAAGGGTATCGATGGGACAGCTGGCATAGACTAGCTGTATTTACAGACCCTACACCTGCATTTTAAAAGGCACTGGTAACTGAGACCATTGTAATGTACTATTTACATCGGTGGGGAAAATTAATGGAAAATATTACTAAATGCATTATCCCTAAGAGCATTTTATTTGGTAATTTCACTGTGAACCCCCAAATCATTTAAATTCTATAAAATACTATTTGACAGAACAGTGTGCACATCTTTTCAAAAGGTTCACTGAATAATACCAGTGTTACAAATAACCTCTTTAACCTGCTGTCGCAACAGTGTAGATTTTCAACAGCTGTCAAAATAGATTCCAGTATCCATTTTACTCAAGTGTGTGAGAAGAAGATCTTAAAATTGTCAGGAGTGTCAGGATGTGGTAACTTAGTATAAAATGCAACCCAGCTGGCTCCACCAACTACAGAGAAATGGAGAAAACTGGAATCGGCTCAAGGAGAAAAGATCAATCAAAGGAAGAAGGACATGGAGGAAATCATATCCAAGAGCAGGTAAGTAGGTCCTAGCTCCAAGCTCTGACACAATGGGTTTTATCTAGTAGGAGCTACAGAACAGAATTCTGGAAAACCACGTCATTCACCCCCAACACAAAGGAATACCTTCTGGGTGTTTGTTACTCACTGTGCTGGTATTAGGGGCACTTGCTGGTTCAGGGCAAGGTTGCCTGACACAGAAAATAAAAATACACAACCCCCAACCCAGGCCAGGTGGCTCAGTTGGTTGGAGCATTGTCCCATACACCAAAAAGTTATGGGTTTGATCCCCAGTCAGGGCATGTACCTACATTTCAGGTTCAATCCCCTGTCAGAGCACGTATGGGAGGCAACCAATCAATGTTTCTCTCTCACACTGATGTTTCTCTCTCTCTCTCCCTTCCTCTCTCTCTCAAATCAATAAACATATCCTCAGATGGGGAGTAAAAAAATACAGAACCCCCAGTTAACTCTGATTGTTGATACACCACAGATAATTCCTTTAGTATAAGTGAGAGTAGTATGCCCTATTATTCATGGTGTATCTGCAGTTCAAAGTTACCTGCACATCCTGTATTTTATCTGGCAACTACCTACAATGAGGCTGATCAAACACAGGCCATTCCCTCCTGGAGCTAATGTTCCAGTGCAGGATATCAATGTGAAAAGGTAAACATTTTGAACTTTTTATTTTAAAAAAATGTACTCTCATATATACATTTCACCAAGAGTCACCAATTCTTAATCTCTGTCACCTTACAAGTAACCATTTAAGAATAAATTGCAGACATCATGACCCTTCACTTTGAAAGACTTGATTATGCATCTCTTAATAATAAGGATATTTTCTGCCCTGGCCAGGTGGCTCAATTGGTTGGAGCATCTTCCCATACATCAAAACATTATGGGTTCGATTCCCAGTTGGCCCATTCCTAGGTTAAAAGTTCCATCCCCAGTAGAGGCACATACGGAGGCAATCTACGGATGTTTCTGGCATGGATGTTTCTCTCACTCTCTCTCTCACCCCCCTCTCTCCCTCTCTTTCCCTTTTTCTTCCTCTCTCTCTCTCTCTCCATCTCCCTTCCTCTCCCTTCTCTCTTTCTAAAATCAGTTAAAAAGAACATATTCCCAGATGAGGATTAAAATAACAACAACAACAACAATAATAATAATTTCTAATGTGACCAAGATGTAATTATAGTATTAAGGAAATTTAAAATTGTTACAATATTATCCCCTATAATGGATACAGTCCATGTTTAAATTTCACCGACTGTCCCAATACTGGCAATGTTCTTTCCCAATCCAGGAGCCAAACTGGAACCTCGGGTTGCATTAAGCTGTCACCTCTGTAGTTCCCTTTGCTCTGGGACAGTTCCTCAGCTAACATGGTCATTGCAATCCAGGGTGCCAAATGCTGAGCTGGTGGCATGAAGAGGGGGTGCGGGAGCACCGTGGATGGTGGGGAACCTCCTTCTTTATCTTCTAGCCATGGACTGAGCATCAGCTGATGAACACCACTCACCATTTTAGCCCTTGGGATATTCAACACAATAACCAAGCATTTCCTGTTTTAACTCTGGGAGTTTTTCCCTCTCTCAATGAGAAGTGGGGAAAGTCTTAAAGAAAACCAGCAGCAGCGATTCCATCCTAATTACTCCTCTCTGAAATTCTGCAAACGGAACAGATACACACCGCAGTATTTCTGCACAGCCCACCAGCCGCGTACCATCAGAATCGCACCCGAGGCTCACATCGGACCACACAGCCTGCACTTCCAGCACCGTAAGACTGCGCTCGGATCGTCTGCAGGCACTACGGTAACGTGGGGATTCTGCTAGCACTGCTCACTGTGCCACACAAAGAAAATGTGCGAATGGGGAGGTTTTGCTCAAAACAAACAAACAAGAACGCTGACAAGAAACCATTCTCCCTTTCCAACTGACACTTGTTCAAAGAAAGGTAAAGGTGGAAATAATATTAAAGAATAAAAAGCCAAGCATAATTATTTCCTTTTTTAGCTGAGGTATGCAAAAATAGTTGAAGGTTTTCCACTAAATGGTTTTAAGTGGATAATAACTTTTATGAAGTTACCTTTTTAATAATAAAACTTAAACAACTTAATGATCACAAATTTGTGAAGAATGCAGACCCGCCGACTGAGGTACAGAACCCCTGGGGTCCGCTTCCACCAGCTCCACGAACACCCACAGCAGAGCATCTGCAGGCAGGTGCCATGGTCACAATGCAGAGTTTTGTGTAACTCTCCCCAAAGAAATTCCTTAGCACTGACATCTGAGTCCTTCATATTCGAAGAAAGTGCACTCAGTGATCTAATCAATTAAAAGGATGAAAGTGGACACAAAATGAACTTTGACAAATGACAGCCAGGCCAGCCTGTGGGGACTCTGGCCGGCACAGCTGCAAGTCCCGACTGACTGACTCATCAGGTCCAGGCCTCGGGCCAGGCCCAGAGGGGCTGGTGTTCCCCGAGAGAACCACGTGGTTATTTCAGCTCTTGCTAATAAGCCAAAGCTCTGCATAAGAACCCATGGTTATCTTTTCCTGGACCTTTTAAACAGCCACATCCCTAATTTTTTTTATCCCACTGCTTCAGTTGGCCACTGAGAGCCATGTCACCCTGCATTTATATAACATGATGCAGCTCACAAAGTACTCTGCGAGTGAGTGCGTATAACCCCACCTCGTCCTGGCAATAGCTCTGTGACCTTCGCAGGGGTGACTCCACTTCACAGATGGGGAAACAGAGGCTGTGAGCATTTAAATAATTTTTACAAGGAGACACACTTCTCAGTGAGGATGCTGGGACCTCAGCCCAGGTCTTCTGGAAGGCACCGAAGGTATAAGCACCTGTTGCTCACATCTGGCCTTTATCATGTACCTCCTGGTAACAGCACCAGGCTCAGCATCTTGTCCTACTCTATTACTAAGTCGTTATGCGCTTAGAGTTTTCTGGACACCAAGATGGAAACCCCTTGTGGATTAGGACTACGAGTTCAGTTTCTCTGTACTCATTCATCCATTCATTCAACAAAAGCGTACTGAGACCACCTGCGTGCCAGGCACAACGTCAGGTTCTGGAGGACAAAAGTGAGGGAGACATAGGCTAGTCTGGAAGGGGATTGATGACAATGCCTGGCACTGTGACTGTACCTGCAGGGTGCCATCAAGCCCTGAGGGGTCAGGACACTCTCAGGAGGAGTTGCAGTTGATCCACCATGCCCGGCACGAGCACACCCAGGAGGGAACCGCTTCACCAGCCAGGGAGTGAAATCCCTCCCACAGGCGGTGGGGCAGTCAGGAACGACTCCCAGCTCTCTGCTGGGATTTAGGGTAACTCCAGAGTGGCTGAGTCAGAGTCCGCATAAATCAAAAGGACATTACTGGAACTGTGATTAAAACATGCCAAAATAAAGTCAAACCTTTCTACATGAAACTGCAGTCTCAAAATAGGAGTAGTAATCATCTTCCAATAAAAACAAATCGGCGCTGTATTGTGAGTGATGAAACACACAAAAAGAAGGGGGGGTGGTCTGGAAACTGCTTCAAGAAGCTCATCCTGATAAATGCCATCTTTGACATTCAGGAAAGGAGAGTATAGTACCACTCGTGCCCAGCACACACAGTCCTTCAATGTGGTGGCCGTGCTGGCCAAGTCAACCATGGGGAGGTTATCAAGCCTAGGTCACCAGCCCTGCCCCTACTGCAGGTACCCTAAAGGACCTCAGTCTTCTCAAATCTTCACCAGAGGGGCTGGAATCGGCATGGTCTCTCCCAATTCCTTAATTTCATGCTGCTAGAAAATGAAGTAAGAATTCACTCTTATGCCAGCTGAAACATGTCTTCCTAAACCAATCTTCAGAAATTTCCCTCCATTTACAAACAATGGAAAAGCTTGTTTTCACTCACAGCTCTCAAGTTGGTGCTTTGCCCAATTCTAGATCCTAAGGAGATCCTGACCCAACTCATCAATTGCTACTGTGTCAATGTCAAGGATGCCATGAGCTATTAGGTAACACATTGCTCATTATTTCCTCTCTGCAGTTCACAGGGCCTGTTTCCTTCCCAAGTCCTGCCTGTTCAGGCAGAGGCAGCAGAAGCCTCCATTCCCCAGTCTCCCTCGTAGGAAGGGAAATTCTGAATCAATGCCTTCACTTAATTAAAAAAAATTTGCCAATGTGAAAAACAAGCCAAGCCGTATCAAGCTCCATAGGATTAAAATCTGATAAATAAGAAGCACATTAAAAAGGACAAGCTGAAAAGAACTCTTCCAAGATCAATTTATAAAATGTTAGAGTGAAACATATTAAACTACCATTAAATAACCTCAGGCACTTTTCTTTTAAATGCCAACATTTTATTTACCTAAGAACTGGAAGCAATCTGCAGCATTCATTGGTGGTGAGGATCCAACACAGGCTTCCGGATCAGAAACACCTCGGTGAGCTAGGCACATGTTCAACTACTCTCAACCTATATCTGCTCATCTGCAAAGTGGAGATAATAACTACTTTGTGGAATTTATATAATTTAGAAACCAGTTATTAAGCATTTACTATGTTCAAGAGTCTGGGTAGTAATAAGCACATTATTTAATTATTGCAATGTACTGCATTTAATTTTCACAGCCATTAGTTCTACTTTGTTGTGTCATTCACCTGTTCAATAATTGGAGGTAACAGGTGTGTGTATGTGCAGGTATCAGCGCTGCGCCTGACATTGCTAAAGAGGAAGGAAGGAAAGGAGGGAGGGTGGGAGGAGGGAAGGATGAGGGAAGGAAGGAAAGGTGGGCAGCTACTACCATATAGAGAATACCTATCTCATGGTCACTTTTAGAACCAGATGGAGAGAACAAGAAGATTCACAGGATTGAATCTTCAATTGGACTGCAACTATGAGTTACCTTTGCTAATAAATGACTGACACTCGGGGCTTATTGCTGTCGGGTGACCCCAAAGCAGCAATATTCAGTCTAGTTCATTACGTCTTTTCTTAAACGCAGTGTCACTGCTGGTCACGGTCACTTAGTGCCACTTCAATGCCCACTTCACAAAAAAGTACAGAAAATCACTCTAAAGTGTGTCTCTTAAACAAAAGCCACAAACCTGTGGCCCAGTCAGGCCAAGAAGTACCAGAGGAATATACTGGAAACAATCTGAGGGAGACTTTGAAGACCACCCTCACTCATTCACACTGTCTCTCTTTTTCTTCTCTGCTCCTGAAAGTTTTGTTCTCTTATCTTTATTCCTGTTCCACAGGAGTCACAGAATCTTAAGGTGAGGAGGTCCTCTGAGGGTCATCCAAGAGGTCTCAGCTTCTTTTCTAAAGAAACTCACGCTGAGTTCCTCCAGTGGAGAGGGTGGAGCAGTCCTGAAGCGAGGCCGCTTGTTTCCTCCCTGACCAGCAGGATAGTGACTGTCCCCACCTAATCGCATAGGGTGGTTGGGATGAATAAATGAGATACTGCATGCAAAGAATTCACTAAGGTGCCTGGCATAAAGCAGGCTTCAATGAACAGGAGCCAGACCCATTTAGAAGTATTATTCTGTGCCTTGCACAATGCTAAACGCTTGTCCACCTCTGGTGAAACCCAAGCCACTGCCTCCAAAACAGCTTAAGCCACTGTCCGGGAGCCCTGATCATTAGAGTGTTTCTTTACTTTGAGCTACATGAACTGTACCTTCCACACACTGCCTTCTACACGGATACAGAATTGAACCCCTCCACTCCAAGCCAAGCTTTCAAAGAACCAATGACAATTGTCATGTTCTCTGCTCATCTTTTTCTCCAGCCGAAATGTCCCCCTGGTTCTCGAGTATACCACCATGCTCTTTCCTCTGGCCACTTCCTGACTTGTCCATCTTCCTCAGTGTGTGTACCCAGACTAAAATGACAGACTGGCCAGAGCTTGTATTGTATTGTTATTCAGAATGGAAAACCCATTCTGAACACAATATTATTATATATTGTATCATATATCTAATGTGTTATTAAAGGTTTAGTGGCTTTGGGGACAACCACATTGTGACATTATTCATACTAAGCTCGAAGTCTACTAAAAGCCAGAAGTCCTGTTTGTGCACATTGTTAATGAACCACGCCTCCTCTAAGTGAGGTCTAGGGGCTGCAGAGAGTGGTTTCATAGTCATCTTGTCATCTTCAAGTACTATTTGGGATCAGGATTCTGTCTATGTCGTGAAGCCCTCAGCTACGCCTTCTCAGCCCAGCTCACCCTGCAGCCCTTCCTGTGGTCACCAGCTTCAGGGAGGTATAACCTGACAGCATTCTGCCTCAGTTGGCCCACGTCTCTCTAGCTTTCTGCCAGGGGGGCTTCTTGACACCACAGCGGAAAGGCTCAGCTTCGCAAACCTGGAAGAGCAGGGACTTGGCACGCCAGGACGCCCTTGACCAAGGTGGCAGGGAAGCCTGTGGATAAATGCTCACCTGTCTGTCCCTTAATCCCTTCTGAGGTACAGACCCCCTTTCCTGTTCCCTGAGGTCAGTGCCCAAAATAAACCACCTGCACGCCAGCGCTTGCCTCAAACTCTGCTTTCTTGGAGACCCAGGCTAGGTCACACGTGTACACGTGAGCCTGGAGGCGCAGCACCAAAGACCTTCCTTGAGACTGACAGTCGCCAAAGCCGGCCTGTCAGTCACTGAAACCACTCTAACGCATAGGACTAGACTCCCATCCAGCCCTCCAGGTCTGCATTTTGTTCATCAGGAAGGAAGGTGCTCTGCCAAAGGCGGCGCTGAAACTTAGACATGGCTGCCTATCAGAATTCCTGTGATCTGCCCACAGCACAGAAGTTCCCCTGTAAATGCTATCTCCCATTCCATTGCCCCGTCAACAAAGAAATGACGTTAGCTAGTTCTCCATTACCCATTCTTCCCATTCTTCAGAAAACCAGGCCACTTCCTACTTCCTCATCCAAATACTAGCAAATCAAGTTTTAAATAATCTTCTAGGATCTTACACAGGATCAGTGTTAACTTCCCAGATCCCTACTAGGTACAGAACCCACTTTTGCCCTCCATTTTTTTTTTTCAAACGGACACAATGTTATTTAGGAAGGCTTCAGATGACATCCCTATTCTTGTATGACTCTTCAGAAATTCAAAAGTGGTTCAGCATCGCCATTTTAGTCACACATTTAAATAGCTATTTGGTGCATAAACTCACATAGATAAGTGTGTGCAAGTAAAGTCAACATTCTATGTGTATCTATGCTGTACATACAAACACCTGAATTCCACGGAAAGACATGAGGATAACCCACTTCAGAAATTCCAATGATTGTGCTTTACGGGAGTGTGCTAGGGAAGTAGGAAGAGATCTCTCCCATCCGGTGTCTGGGATGGACATTCCTGTTCTTTCCAGCTCAACTTCACAGTCCATAGCATCAGGGAAAAAAAAAAAAAAAAAAAAGAATCGTTCCTGGAGCCTGATTTTCCATGGGACACTGAACATTAGAAGGCCTGGAAATTCCAGCAGAGGCATGCCCAAAAGCCTGAGGAAATGCTGCAGCAGAAGCCAGCTTGGCCTTCCTCACACCCAGACTCAGTCTCAGAGGGTGAAAAATAAAAATAAAATGATAAAGTAAAAGGTTGCTACATAGAGTGAGACCAACCTCCGAAAACTAGCTTATGAGTCCCAAGGAGTGACACGCTCCTGTGGAAAAGCAGGCTAGCTTTTCCGAACCCCAAACCGGCTCTTGTGGCGCAGCCTTCACAGTAAGGCCCACGTCTGGACTAGCTAATGAGGGAGAAAGCTCGACTCCTATCCGAGAGTGCTGCTTTCTGTGGGAGATTCCTGCCTCAGGGCAGCTTCCTCCAAAGCCAAAAAATAAATAAATAAATAAATAAATAAAGGGCTCAAAGGAGATGTCTAATTCTGCATCTTAATCTATGTGAATTGGATGAACTCAATAAGGCCTTGGAATGATTACAAGGGATGGAGAGAAAGGAACAGACTAAAAACTTAAAGTAGTAATTTTTTACTTTTTATGAGCACCACACCTTTCCTAGAAAATGAGTTATACAAGGCAAAGGCCCATGGATGAAAACTTCCCAATTTCTCCAGGTCAAGGAGAGCAATATTTTCTCTTCTCCAGTTCATCAATTATTTTCAGAGTTACGCTTCTCGGGGACATTCTGGAGAGTTTTCAGTTATTTCTCAGCCCTTCTGACTCTCATTTCACAAGTTTGTTTGTTTGTTTGTTTGTTTAAACATAAACCAACCGATGTGACTGCTATGTTTGTCTGTCTACATTTACTTGTTTTCATGGGACCTGTTTGTAACACATACTCAGTTGCTGAAGCCCTTGAGTACCAAAGCTAAACAATCACATCCAGTTATTCACAACAAGGAGCACAGATGTGTATGACCACCCAAACAAAATTACTGCACCCTAAGTAAAAAGTGTTTCAGATACAAAAACCCAATACATTTCATTCAGCATCTGCTTTCCGCTTTCACCAACTGAAGGGAAAAAATATTGACAGGAAATTTGGGAAAACTGGGTCAGTGCTGCATTTTTGGAAACCAACGTGACAGAGAAAAATAGAGCTAAAATGTAGAAGGTGGAGTGAAGTAGGCTCCTGTCTTTTCAGGGTTCCAAGTCCTCTCCAATCTCTCCTTGATAATCTTTTAAATAAAAAGATTCCCTATATAACATTTTACATAAATTTTTACATAAATCCTATATTAATTAGAGGTAAATGTAAACCTAGGGAACAGAAGAAAGAGGTCATCATTTGATTATTGATAAAGAACTTTTGGACAATAACAAGGTTTGATTAGCTCCTTTTTACAGATGAGAAAACAGGCTCAGAATCTGACTCACTGATTCAAAATACATACTCTAAGAATCTTCTAGGACATATGCCCTCCTGTGGATATAAATAAGTGGCCACCTGGGCAAACCTTCTTTTCCTCTCCAATCAATCCTTTTTTCCCCCCCAGGGATCAATGCGGACAGCAACAAAGCTACCCTGAGCTGATGATGCCACCAGGTGGCCCACGTAGAAACTGTCTGAACCAAACTGCCTTTCTTCTCCCACCCATCTCTGCCTCTCAGGATCACTCACACGCATACAGGAAAGCTCTTTTCCAAAAGGGTGTGCGCACACACACCCCTCCTCATCTTTTAACTCCTTTTCAAAAAGACTTCTTGGGTCTTCTGTAATCTCTTCAGGGTCAAGTCCAAATACCTTAGCTGACAAGGTCCTGTACACCCATAGCTTCTGTTTTAACTTTGGCCTTTTTAGAGCACAATATTCTACACTCTTCTTGCCACTCTGAACTCACTACTTCCTGCACACCACTGGGCCCTTTCAGGTGATATTTCTATAAATATGATCTTTTCTGCTTAGAAAACGCTTTCCTGCCTGCTCTCACAATCCTTTTTACATATTGAACCAACTCCTATTCACCCTCCAAAGCTCAACTCAAACATACCTCTTCCTCAGCGAATCCTCCCTGACTCCCCCAGGCAATTAGCTTCTAGGTTCACAAGGCATCCAGAACCCCTGCTCCCACCCATATCTATGCCTGAGCACGCATGACATTGTGTTAGTCATTTACTCAACACAGTGTCTGTGCACCAGACACCGACCCATACAGTAAGTTACCCTTGTATTCCCACTGGGTAACACAGGGCCAGGAAAATCATAGGTACTCAGAAAATGTATGTAGATGAATAAGTGAGAGAAAGAACTACAAACAAAAGCTTATTCAGTATCATCAGGAAAATCACCCTTCTTCAGCTTTCCTTTATGCCATTTGTGACTTTAAAAAGCAACTCAAGGTAGGGCATACCTACAACATGGAAACTAAAAACCATAAAAATCACAGAACCAACACCTTCACCCTGTAATGAGAGCAGATACACCCACAAGTCCTGTGTAATTTTCACAATTAGTTTTGTCTCCAGCACCATCATTTCGGTTAGTGCTTTTTCCTGTATTTAATTGTCAGTAAGGCATGTCACTTTCTGCCATTTATTTACTGTAAACATACACAATTTCTCAAAAAATATTCATTGTTCTGTGAGTTAATAAGTCACTGTGGATTCACTTGTAAATCTCCATCTATTACACCATTTCCATTGGAAAAAAATATTTCAAGTCCAAGTAACAAATGCCACACAACTGATTTTTCTTTGGGGAACTGCAGATATAGTCAGTGGGTTACATTTTTGCCACTTTTAGGTATTGAAGGAACTCTTGGCTCCAGAAACAATTATCTTCAAACTGAGACTGTCTAGAAGTCTCAATGTTGACCTGGCTTGGTGCCTTAAGGGTACTTTTCTAAGGCTATAAGGCTGCTGAAAACACACCTCCATTTAAGGAGCTGATCATGACCTGTACCTACCCAGCAAATCTGGAGACATGCACACACACAAATGACTCCACGGAATCGTGATCAACCATTTACTTTTTATCTCAGATGACCAAGAACCTGAGGCAAAGGATGAACCAGTAAGGCACTAGATTCTCAATAAATGCTAAACTTAAAAGAATGAAAAGTTAATATCCAAATGCACCCCACAGATTTCAAACAAACAAGGTCTAATGTGAAAGATTATCTCTATTTAAAGTTGGTTCTGAAGAAAACAGGGCCAGATTCACACTATTACTAATTTTTTATTATATAGAGATGAAGCCCCAGATATGAATTTGGTGCCCATTTGCCAAATTTTAAAAGCTCTCAATACTGGAAGAAATATGCGTGCTTCTTGAATTGATAGTTACAAAATACAGTAACTGACACATGAAGATTTCGGTACAGGAAACTTCTACAGGCCAGTGAACAAGTCATCAAATGCAGCCCAGTTTTCTGAATGGGTAAGAGCTTTACAGACTGAAACAGCTTGGGAGGTCAATTACTTCAGTGTCAATATTTCCAAAGTTTATGGCCTATTTCCCTCTCTTCTCAAAGAGTGCACTTAAAAATGTATCCCTTGGGTTGTTTACTCTCATTCATGGTAAACATCAATTACTGGTTTACGTTATTTCAGGGCAATGCCTGCGGGGTCGGTGGAGGATTCCTACCTGAATTATTGCCCTGAATTTTTCTGTCTCTTCCCTTGCTGTCAAGCTGTCAGGGATCATTTTTTCACTCCTGATTACAGCAGCCAATCACCCTGTTCTAAATGTGCTAATAACCATAATATGCAATGGAGTATTGTTCAGGTTTTTTTAATGTAAAGATTTTTGTCTAAAATAAGAGTAATTATGTTCCCAGAGAGGATCTGAAGTCCTCTCCCAGAGATGAGGCCATCTACCCTGGTTGCTCAGTGGGCATTTCTGCCCCTTTCCTCATCCTCAGTTGCGTTCCAATGTCTATGAGCAAGCCGTTCTTCAGACTCAGGTATGTACGATACATCTTGATGCTCTTTGCGGCCCCCATGCTTCAGAAGTAAAGCAAACCATCACATGACTAAGGAATTTCTGTCCTGGCCACACAACAAAACAAATGCAAAGGATTCCAAGGAAACAAACTGTCCAGATTGAAAGATTAATCCACAAACTGGAAAATGGTCCTTGTCTTACATAATGGGTCTAGATGGTGGCCATCTACAGCATTCAGCAGCATGAACAGGCAGGTGTCTTACACAAATAAGTATGGGGAAAAATGAGGGGTGGATTATGAAATGACAAAATAACTCAGAGAAGTTCAACCTTTTCTTGGATTATTAAATTACAAGATTTTTAAAGTAAGCAACATCTTCTTAATACCATACGGTAATGCTTCACTTATGAAACTGCTGCTCTATTGGAAAAAGTCTTCTTTACTCAGTAGGAAAAAAATGTTGCTCTAATAATTGAGTATCCGAAAGATTAATTATCATCATTTTAAACCGTCCCCGCAAGCACTGAAGTCAAGTATTCAACATAAATGACAGTACTTCAGTCCTGTGCATTCCACAAAACACAAAAGTTTATGTAACCTTGTTTGTCAAACCTGAGAAAGCAAAACCAAGCAGGTGAGCCAGGCGACTCTGTCACATTAAGGATGGAAATAAAGAGAGTGGACATCAGCTATCCTGGTCATGCTTCCACACCCTTACAAAGGAGGCTGGCCTTTTAGCTATTTATAAATACGGGGCTGCATGGACCCAACCACCATGACCCTTCTGAGGAACAGGGTGCCCTGTCAGGCTCCAGCTAATCCCAGGGGGGGCTGTGGGATCTCCCTCAGTATACGCCCCCCCCCCCAATACTTGGCAGCTCCAGCTCTTGTGGGTTCAGTCCTGTCTGCTCAGGAAAAAGACTTGTGAGGATTTCAAGCAGTCACTTCCAGCCTTTGATTCTATATATGGAAACATCCCATCCTGGTGTTTCCAGCATCATGAGCACCACATCAGGGTGGAGGAGTAAGGAGGAGGCTAGCTCTCTGCTTGCTGCCCTGACAACACACTTGCTCTGTGTCTCCCAGGCCCCACCGCCCTGGACTGGCCCTTGTCATCAAATGGCAGCCCAGACCTCTGCTGAGTCTTGCAGGCTAACAGCTCTAACACGGAACAGCTGGAAGAGGACCCTGCATTCTTTGCTCTGCGTAAACACTGGGGGCTCTGTTCACCCTCCTGCTGCCGCAGGAACGAAAGAATTTCCCCTATCCAAAATTACAACAAAGAGACCTTCCCTCCATCCCCCATCCTCACTCCACCCCTCTGCATCCAGAGACATAATTCCAGTCTGTCACTGCCCATGCTACCAAATAGCAAACTGCTGGGCCTTTTGCATATATGCACTTTCTATACTAGTTGAGGTGTTGGTAAATCCTAGCAGAGTAATATGAGGCAATCCTGTTATATTCAGCAAAGTTTCCTAACAAAAAGCGGCAAGGACATGCCTCCGGTTGGTGAGACCCTTTCTACAAGATCCATACCAATACGAACACCGTCATGACAGATGAGCATATCCAAATAGTATAGGAACTGCAAGCATTTTAATACTCTGTAGCGTCACCTGCATATTACTCAGAGCACGGAGCTCTAACTGCAATACCCGTGGGGGGAGATTAAGAATAAAATTGGATTTTCATGTATTGCTCACGCAGCCTAATCAAAGCCTGGCTTCCGAAGAGCAGTCCCAGGTTTCCTCCCGTGTTGCCGAAACCCGGAGAGCCACGTTGCCCGAACGAAGAAGAAAAAAAGCCCAGAAAAATCCAGACTCTACGTGACCTGACTTACTTATTTCCCAGGAAACTGCATGAGAGAAAAATCAATCATTCATGCTACCGTAGCTACCACACGGAATGGAGTTGACAGTGGGCAAAAAAAAAAAAAAAAAAAAAACCAACAAAAAACCAAAGCGGTCAGCAGAGGTAAGTGGGTGGCAGGGGCGGGGACGAAGAAGGGGTTGAGAGGCCAAGGGCCCCGGGGACAGCGTGCCCGTGTCCCCGTGGAACCGCGGCCGGGGGCGGAGCCTGGGCGGGAGGCTGCGAATGGGAGGGTTGGGGGGACAGACAGGCGCGACACTCACCGGGGCTGTTGGCCTCGCCTTCGAGGACGTGCAGCTCCGCGCAGTCGGCCAGCGAGTGCTCCAGGCAGAGCTGGAGGAAGCGGGCCTGGGTCTGGCTCACGCGCTTGAGCAGCGACAACAGCGCAACAGTCTGCTCGCATTCGTTCCAGCCCTTAAACCAGCCAGCCAGCACCCCGACCTGGTCGCGAAACATCATGGTTAGGGGGCTGCCCTCGGTCTACACGGCCCCCCTGGAGCCGCAGCCCGGCCCTCCTGCCCCAAAGTTTGGCGGAGCCGCAGCCCCGCGGCCGCTGGAGACGCGTTCCGGTGCCAAAGTGGCTCGGGTGCCCGGACGCTGCAGGTACCGCCTCGGCTCCTGCCTCTCGTCTGGTTTCAGTTACGTTCCGGTGGTTCTGGCTGATTTGCCCAGAGATGATGACAGACAGTAGCACGGAAATGCTTCTTTTTAAAAAAAAATTACGATTTTTAAAAAAATCCGCACAAGGCACACAAACTGAATGAAGAATGCTTTCTTCCCCCCTCCTTCTCACAGCTTCGGGATGGTAATTTTCGGCGTCCCGGGGTCTCTTTCCCGCTGGGCGGCAGCTCGGACCCTTCACACCCGCATTCCCGAGCGGAGGTCACCACTGAAAGGAGAGAAAGGGCTGCAGTGAGACCTCGGCCGGCGAGGGAGCGCGCCCAACGAGTGCATCAGGGGGGCGGGGGGCGCCTCGCGGGGTCTTGGTCCCCTCAAATTCCGGTCACCCCCTCTGCACCCGAATGCGGGAGGCGAGCTTTTCCCGTTCTGGGAATGACCAGAAGCCTCCTTCCCAAGTGCGGGAGGAGACCCCACAGCTTCCTGTTGCTGCTTCTGGGAACGGCTGGTGCTCCCCACACACCCCACCCGGAGTGGCCTCGGGTGCTGTGTCTGAGAACGCCAGCACCAGCAACAGATTTTCCTCGCGCAGAAAACTTGCAATGCGGCTGCGAGGGGCGCGGGGGTGCGGGTGGGGGCTAATGCAAAGCAGAGGCGGAGGCAGGAGCAGCAGCCCGAGTTCCTTCCTTCTCCTCCTCCTCCTCCTGCCGGAGAAACAGCCGAGAGGCTGCAGCTCCATCTACAGCAACAGCCAGCATCTCCACCACCAGGCGCCCCTCTGGATTTAGGCCGTGAGCAGCCAAGGCAGCAGCTCGAGACAAAAATAAACTCTCCCCACCCAAAGCTTCTCGCCCAGCGGGCGGAGGCGCAGCCGGAGCCCGGCTCCCCCGCGCCTCGCCTCTCCAGCCCACCCGGAAGGTCTCCAGGGCCTGCTTCGCCCTGAGCGATCAGATGTGCGCGTGCCTGTGCGTATATGTGTAAGTGTGTATGCGCGTGTGTGCTTTAGGCATCCTGCCCCCGCTGCCGCCTCCTACGGGCGGGTCTGTCCGGCTCAACGCCTAGTCCGCGCGTCCCAGGCCAAAGGCAGGCGGCACAACCCCGACCGCACGCAGCTCGCGGAGACAGCCGGGGCCACAGCCCTACTTCCCCCAGCAGGCAGGGCGGCTCCTCCGGGACTGCTGCTCCAAGCCGCTGGCACACGCCCCCCAAGGACCTCAAAGAAAGTTCGGCTTCAGAGGCTCCCCAGTCCTGTCCCTGTTTCGGTGGCCGCCGCCAGCCAAGGAGGGAGCCCAGCAACTCAACCCTCGATGGGGCGGCTCTCTCCCAGCATCCCGCTTCCCGGCTCCCAGAACTTCTCGAGCGGGGAGGGACGTCCCGCGGAAAGGGACCCAGTGGCCGGAGGGTCCCCTGCCGGGGGCAGAAGGAAAGGGGCGCTCACCTCCGTGCGGCTCATAGCGGCGGTTCGGGGCCCCACGCGTGGGTCCGGGCCTGCGGCAGCTGTCAGCGAGGCTCGGGGTGCCCGGAGCGCGGGCCTCGGGCCATGCCGTCGGGGCAGGCGGCGCGGAGATAGTGCGGCGCTGCGAGTCCGAGCCGCCGCCACCACGGCTGTCTCCAGTGTCGGCTGGCGGAGGACTGAGCCGCTCAAGCCGGAGCTCCCCACATGCTACTGATTAACATACACCATTACATCATGGGCTTGGCAGGGAGCGCCCGAGTGGGGGGAGAGGAACCCGGGCGGCGGTGAGCGGAGGGAGGGGGGGGAGGATCCCGGGACCGGCCTGCGGTAGGGGGTGGGGGGAGCGGATTCCTGAGTGGGGGCCCGAAAAGGGGAGGGGAGCGGAGTGGGAGGAGCCAGATGCGCGGAGGGGTCGGGTTGGAGGAGCCGCGGGGCGGGTTGGAGGAGCCGCGGGGCGGAGGGAAGAAGTTTGGGGAAGGGGAGGGTTCTGGGTGAATTCCTCTCCGCCGCTGCCTGCGGGTTGTGGAGGGGCTGGGGGCTTGAGTCACCAGAGCGAGGGCAGGGGGGCACCCCTAGGGCTCTTGAGCAGGGATGGTGCTGCCACCGGCTGCTCGTCCTTGGGAATGTGGTTTGCCACTGGAGTGACCCCTCAGCCTGACTTGGGTCCCAGGGTGGCAGAGCGCCTTGTCCCGCAGGCGCAGGAGACTTGAGGCCGCTGCCGCTGGGGGCGTGGACGAGTTTGGGAGGTCGCAGACGCGAAGGGCGGAGGAGGCCGACAGGCAGTACGCAGAGATGGACGTGCCTGGGCGCCACGGTCCATGGGGCCGTATCGGAGGAGCGCGAGGAAAGCCTAGTCCGATCACCCCGCGCCCGGGTCGGGCCTTGGATGCCCTTTGCTCCTACACAGGGCCCGCGCCCCTCTCTGGCTTCTCTGTTTGCTCGAAAGCCACCTACTTCTGCGACTAGCCTGGGAGCTTTACGCCTGGGACGCAGGCTGCGGCTGCGGGCCTGGAGGGGAGACGCATGTCGCCCGGGATGGCAGGGAGGCGGGCGCCGCCACCTGTCAGCGTGTCTGAGTCGCCTTCACCTGGCTTTGGAGAGCGCGGGAGGCCGGGCCGGGACTCCAGAGGTCCTGGTGGTGCGGAAGAGGACAGGCAAGCGTGGCGCTGGGGCCCAGCAACACGAGGTGGCTAGTCTGGAAAGTACAGGATTGTTTAAAAAATATGCCAAAACCTAAAAAGTCGATGTACCTTCTAATATTAGTTGAAAATTCACAGATGGAGTTGATTACCAAATTCAGACTATCTCCTATTTCCAATGAAAACACTAAACCCTTGAACATTTTCTCTAGCAACTTCATTAAAAAGTACTTCTGAGAAATCAGTGAAATGCACATTTCCATTCCAGCCTTCCCTGTTCTTCCGAATACAGTATTAGGAGGTAAAGTATCTGATATCCTTCCACTAGTTAGCACTTCCGTCTTTCAACTCCAGCATATGTCCCTGGAATTTCGATTCTTTCTTTCTTCCTCGAATCTAATCTCTGCATCTTTTAGCTCATGTCGGAGATGTGACAGCACCTAACCATCTCTGGAGGTATTGAAATGTCTTATGGAGCTGTAGAAATTTGGGTGTTACTATTAAAATAGCATGTGTGAATAATTTTTAAAAGTTCCTTATGAACCAACCAGGAAAGGTGTCTGCACAATTTAATGAATATTTTGCCCTAAAAACAAGAAGTCTAAAGTCGATGTGTTATTTTTGTTTCATTTTATTCTTATAGAGGCAGAAAAGCTTGACATGTTTTCTCCAAGACATTACTCTGAATTAGCGAGTCCTTAGTAGTAGTTTCCACCAGGAAACGTGGTGGAGGCTTAGAGCACTGTCTACCTGGGCGGATGCCTTCCTACCTACTGTAGACAAAGCGTTAAGTTCCCCATCTGAGGCTTCTGGAAACCTCCAAGAGTGATTTTTTTTAAATAAAAGGAAAGAAACATGAGTTTTATTAACTTGTTTATTGTCACCTGCAGTTTACTAAACAAATAGTAAAACTAGAAAACAAAAATACAACAAAATTTGAAGCAAATCTCAATTCTACCTATGCTGAAGAAAGAAAATACTGCCACCTACTGGAAAAATGTTGTTCTTACAGCTACTCTTTCGACAGAGCAAAAGATCTTGATTTATAGCTCATTTTTGAGACATTTCTGAGAAACATAAATTTGAGCACGACATGAATTACCAGTCCCCCTTGTTTTGTGGGTTCATAGTGCTGGTAACGTCCCTTGCCACTTGGCCTTCTCCCTGATGAGAAAGGAGGTGGAGATGAGATGATGAGACTCACAGTGGGGCTGCTTCCCTATTTCTCACAAAAAGTGAAGTCAGGACTCTGAAGGAAGGAAAGTAATACTGTTGGCTAAATATATGCTTTTGTATTAAACACAGA
Source organism: Anoura caudifer (assembly GCA_004027475.1). NCBI lineage: Eukaryota > Metazoa > Chordata > Mammalia > Chiroptera > Phyllostomidae > Anoura > Anoura caudifer. The sequence continues at coordinate 141,830 of PVKU01003983.1, forward strand.
TTTTCCTATGTGAATCTGTACCCCATTTTTATGGATAATTATAAAGCAGTTAACAAGTGGCTAAATACCCACATCACTTGGAAAAGCAGTGAAAATATGTGATAAAGGAGATTATTAATATGTCTATGTTCACTATAGTCCTAATTAGTCATTTAAAAATGCCTGCAGTTCTTTATATTTTCTAATTTTTCTACCCAAAGTAAAAAAGTTAAAACAAAATAAAACACTGCGTGAGCTCAGGACCACTCACCAAAATTAACTTTAGAAAGTATCTTAAGGAAACTACACTGTAAAACTTCAGTCTTTGACTCTCCAGAATTGCTTATGAGTCTGTTTTGCTCCCTACCTGGGTCTTGTCCTAGCCTCTCCACTGTGTCTCCTCTAGTCTAACCACACCCCAGCCCTGACTGACTCTTCTGTGGTTTCTGACTTGGCATTAAATACATTCCAGGCTCTTTGGCCTGAATTACAAACAGTTCATCACATGGCCACTGTCTGCTGCTCTGGCTTTCTCTCACACACACATTTCATTCACTGATTCATTCAACAAGAAGTGTTTATTGAGTTTAAATCATTGTGCTAGGCAAAGAAGGCATACAAAGGTAGAAGAGGAGGCTTTCTCTCTTCAACCTCTAGTTATGAGTGTGAAGTACACATGTGACACACACACACTTCACTGCAAGGTACAGTAATTGGTGGGTCTAGGGGGAGGCCACACACCATGTTGAGAAAGACCAGAGGAGGTAAAACTGTTGCCATAAAATTCAGAAAGATACTACTATGCATCTGGTGCCTTTTGGGTTGGTACTCATTGCATTCATAGTTTCAACAGCGATGAGCAAAATTTTAAACACAGATAGCATCCAGGTGGCCAGGATGTATAGATGTTTGTACCAATAAAGCATCCTGAGAACTCCATGTTTGTATTTTTCAGTCCATATTTCCTTCCAGCAGCAGTAAGTTAAAACAGTAGAAGAAATGCAGGCCTTCCCAGATTTTGATGGTGGCAATAAACTAGTGGAAAGAGATCCAACAGTCTCTACTAAATGATTCATAACCTGTAAGCTGGTAATTCTATTTTTAGGAATCTATCCTACTGAAGTAAAAGCATCATTAATATAAAGTTCACCAAAGTGTAAGTATAAATACAAGAATGTTAATTTCATCAGTTTGTAATAACAAGACACTAGAATACTTATCTGTGGAGGACTGCATGAATAAATTATGAAACCTCCATACTATAAATCTTATTCACCTATTTTTAAAAATTAGCTGTACTTGGAAAAATACATCCACATATGATGGACTGATGGATGGGTATATAGATAAAGTAATAAGTGATGAAGTACAGCAAAATGTTAATGTAGAATCTAGATGGTGAGTAGGTATTCACTACTCAATTCTTCCAACTTTCTGTATGCTGCTGTTTATAATACATTGTTGGCAATAAAAAGCATGAGTCAAATTTATATATATTGACCTAGAAATTAAGTTTTTTTAAAAAGATGTGCAATAATGTCTATGTTATGACTCTATTTTGTGGTTAAGAAAGCCAGCCCCTGCATCTTGGGACCCAGCCCCATCACTTAGTAGCCCTTTGACCTTTTACAAGTCACTCCCACTTGGTACCTCAGTTTCATTGGTAACACACCTACCTCATTGCTGTTATGAGGATTAAATAAGTTAATACATTTACATTTCTTAAAACAGTGCCTGGCATATAATGTGCTCAATAAATGTTATTATTAACTATGACTGTTTGAGAGGAAAAAAGGTTATATGGATGATGGTCCTGGCCGGGTTGCTCAGTTGTTTAAAGCACTGTCCTGATATGCCAAGGTTGGAGATTTGATCTCTGGTCAGGGCACATACAGGAATCAACCAATGAACTTCTGGTCAAGATGGCGACATGGGAAGACATGGCTTGCCTCTTTGCACAACCATATCAAAATGAAAACTAAAATGTAGAGCAATCATCACTCAGGAACATCAGAAATCAAGCTAAGTAGAAGTCTGACAACTATGAAATTGAGGTAACTGCATCCATCCAGACCGGTAGGAGGGGCACGGACACAGAATGAGCTAGCCCCATACCCACGTGGATAAAAATCTGGGAGGGATATTTCAGGAGCAAGGAGTCCAAGCCCCACATCAGGCTCCCTAGCCCAGGGTTCCAGTGTCAGGAAGATAAGTCCCCACAACTTCTGGCTGTGGAAACCAGTGGGGATTGAGTCAGTGAAAGGAACTGCTGGAGCCTAAGCCGTCCCTCTTGGGGAATCCACACACAGTCTCACCTACCCAGACTCACTCCCTCTGAGCTCCAGCACAGGGTGGCAGCTTGAAGGGCACCAGTGGAATACAGGGAAAGACTGAAGTGTCTGGCATCAGGGCAAACAGAGGCCATTGTCCCTTCCCCTCACAGAACCAGTAGGGTGGTACCCTATCTGGGACTCCTTCAACCTGGCTAACACTGTGTGACCCACCTTGAAGACCCACAGAGGCTCTGCCCCACCCAACTTACAGGCCCACCAGAGCTGTTTTTCCATAAGAATGGCTAGTCTTGGCTCCTAAATCCTATCAAACAAGCAACAGCTGGCTTCAGTGAGCAGTAGCCAGATTAGAATCACAGCTTGGCTTCACCTGGGAATCTCCAAGCCCAGCACAAGTAGCAGCCATCTCAGATTGCTATAGAGCTCAGGCAGGGTGCCTGGGGCAAAACACAGGTAGAGTGTAACCTTGGCCTACACTGCCCTGGAAACCCCAGGGCCAATGCACCAAGTGGACAGTTACAGACCACATCAGAGCACCACCACCCTGCCCCTGCAGAACTGATCCTCCATGGAGGGCAGAGGTGGGTGGTCAGTGGTCACAACCAGTCCTTGCAGCTGACCTGCCTGGGTAAATCCCTCCCATTGATCTGCCAACAGCAACCACGGCTCAAATACAAGAGGAGGGCGTACTCACCTTGCACCAAAATCACACCTCAAGTACCCATCTTGGGTGACAGGAGAGTCTGTGCCACTGGACCCTACAGGACACCTACTACGATAGGCCACACTACCAAGACACAGAGTCAAAGCAGCACTACCTAATACATACAAACAAACACAGGGAGGCTGCCAAAACGAGGAGACAAAGAAACATGGCCCAAATGAAAGAACAGATCAAAACTCCAGAAAAAGAGCTAAATAAAATGGAGATAAGCAATCTATCAGATGCAGAATTCAAAACATTGGTTATAAGGATGCTCAAGGAACTTAGTGAGGACCTCAGCAGCATAAAAAAGAGTCAGAAATGAAGGATACACTAATTGAAATAAATAACAATTTACAGGGAAACAATAGTAGCATGGATGAAGTGAGAATCAAATGAATGATTTGGAACATAAGGAAGCAAAAAGCAACCACAACAAACAACATGAAAAAAATGAATCCAAGGAAATGAAGATAGTGTAAACAGCCTCTGGGACAACTTCAAGAGGTCCAACATTCACCTTATAGGGATGCCAGAAAAAGAGAAAGAGTTGTTCTCAATGAATGAGAACAAATCTCTCTCTATATCTCTATTTCTCCCCATTCCTCTCTCGAAAAATCAATGAATAAGTATAAAAATATTTTAAAGGTTATGTGAATGGGTAGGAGCAAACAAACCTGTGTCTCTCTTTATAAATATACTAGAAATGTAAGTATATATATTTGTATTTGAATGTTTGTTTGTTTGAATGTTTAGCATAACCCCATCAGGAAACAATCAAACAACTACAGAAAGAGGAATACTCCAAGACAACTTAGCCTGGAAAAAATGATGGGAAGACTTCTAGATTAAAAGAGACAAAAAGGCACATCACAACCATATGCAACGTGTTATCCTTGATTGCATCCAGGTTTGAAAAAATAGCTATGAAGGACATTTGGGTGTAATTGGGAACATTTTGAAATTAGCTGGTATTACACAATATTAGGTGGTAAAAAAATTAGGTAAAAGGAGAGTACCCACGCAATGCCCATGCAAGCTCTCTCTAGCTGAAAGACAGCGCCTTTCTCTTCTTGGTGGCACACAGGTGTACCTCTCTAAGTGTCCTAGTCTGGAGAATCTAACTGGAAGGTGCCTTCCCACCTGGAGTACCTACAGATGAAAATGTGCTGGTGGGGTGTGTGGGGTTTCGGTGATTTGGGAGGTTCTTAATGTAAATTAATACTCTGGCAAGCTTGCTGAATATATGTCAAGCCTTGAAAGATGAACCAATTCTTTTATTTTTTTAATTTTTTTTTATCATTTTAGCCTGCAGAAAGGAGAGCCCTGGTGAATTTGCTAAGGTTAGTGTGTCCCTTTGGCTCTTTGAGAGGAAATACCCAGACTTCTCTTTAGACAAAGAGGAGTGTCTGTCACTGAAATGAGGCTGTTGCATCGGAATAGCAGACTCTCAGCTGGACACACTGGAAACACACCCTGCCTGACCGCGGCTGCTGTCCCTTCCTGCCTCATTAAGCAAGCTGCAGCCCCCCTTGGCTTGCATTCAGTTTTTCAAATGTGTCAAATTCATTCCTTTCTCAAAGCCTTTACACTTACTATTCCTGGAGAATTACGTCTTTCAAGCTCCTCAGCCCCTGCTCCAAAAGGCTGACTCCTCCCTCAGGTCTTAGCTCAAATGTCACCTTCTTAGAGATGCCGGATTACAGCACACTATATAAAGTAGAGGCCCTTCCCTTATGGTCGCACTTACTACAAAACAGAAACTGTATTGTGTATTTATTTGTTCATTTCTTTATTATCTGTCTTCCTTCATGAGATTTTAAGTTCCACAGGTGCAGGGATTGGATCCGTGCAATTCACCCTCAATATCTTCATAGGACCTACCACACAGAAGTGCACAGTGAATATTTGTAAGTTGCATGAATGAGTCTGAGGATGAGAAGGTGCCTCAGAAGGCCCCAGATCCACCGTCCCATCCTGTACAATGTTTTGAGATCCAGTCCACGGACTGTGCGTTTTTACCTAAACAGCAGCAAAACAGGACCAGCAAGAACAATGCTTTTTCATTGTTCTAAATGCATTCAACTTAAAGGACTTCACTCTGAGATTATGTTCTTCCTATTTGGGGGTGTTAAATTATCTGTATGAAATGATGGTGATATAAGTGGTATTAGGTTATTAATGTCCCTATTTGAAAAAAAATAAAATTTAAAACTTGTCCATGTTGGTTGGTTTCCTGATTTTTCCAACCCATGAAGTTCAGATGTCTGGAAGTCACAGGTCACATCTGCCCGTCTGAGTGGCTGTTTAGATGTACTGATGAGGCCACGGCATCCCTAGTTGACAGTGATGATTAAAACGTGCTTGCTTTAAAAAGCCTTTGGTCTATCTCTTTGTAACTTCCACCCACAGCAGCCATGGGAGTACGTCAATGAGCTCTCCTTCAAGTCCGCTGCAACATGGTGTTGCCAATTCCACCTATCACCTCTCTGCTCAGGGACAGTTCGACCACTTAGTAGAGACCTTCTCCACGCGGTGCTGAGGTCCTAGGTTCTTCCTACCCAATCCTACTTCCCTCTCTCCGCTCACAGTCCCACTCTGAAGGCACTCCCTGCCTGGTTCTGCTCCCTTCCTATGTAACCTTCACAGCTATTTCCCCCAATAAATGGCTTGCACATCTAGTCTTGTCTTGCCATCCGTTCTTGGAGGCCCTTCTTGAATGGACATACTACCCACTGGCTGAAAGTGACCCTGGGACTTGGACAAGGGATTCCAAATGTGATTGAAACAGCCATGCCACCAGGGATAGGTTATGTAATCTGTTTCTCCATCTATGAAACGGAGATACTACTACTACTCATCTCACAGGGTTGTGTGAGACTTGGGGAAATAATATACGAAGTGCCTTACAGTGCCTAGCACTCAATGAATGGTAATAATCTGTCTCCCATATGTCACCACCGTGAGAAAGCTGAAATGGCTGTTCAAACGCTGTTTTGATCCATTAAAAAAATACTTGACAGGTTCAACAAAAAAGTGAACAAAAGCGTACATATTTTGACAGTTGCATATTTTAAAGGACCTGAAGGTCTCCTAGGGTTATCAATGTGTAATATCAGACAATCTAATGTAAAAATGAGCTTCAGTGCAAATTCTAACTTCTGAAGAGCAGTTGACTGGGCAGCAAGCTGGGAGAAACAGGACTGAGGTGAGCTACAAACATGGCTGGCAGACAGGGACACCATTTCTTTGCTGAAGGAGACCAGCCCAGGGGGTTCTCTGCACTCCATACTCAGGAAAGGTGTAGAACCTCTGGTGTGCACGCAGATAGCCGAGTGTGGGCTATTCAGATCAGGTTGTAGAGAAGGAACCGGCTATTAAAGGATTAGTCTTGGGTGACCGAACAGAAGTGCCCAGGATTGAGGAAATGCGAAGTCTGATTTAAAGGGAGCCAAGTCGGCATCTGCATCAGAGGGAACTCTATATTTGCCACCAGGCTCTAGTGTGCTTCCTGGAGAGTAGGCACAGCTATGGGAAAGTAGCCTCTGGATTAAAAATATTATTTAAAAATAATTGTAATGCTGGCTCTCACACGCTTGTTAGGAGGTCTGCAAATAACTGGCACATTACTTGGCACACAATAGAAACTTGATAAATATTCATTTTCGTTCTTTCTATGCACAGATTAGAGTGTGTTAACTTGGCTAATTTACATGTTGGGTCTGCCCTACATAGAAACATGCTTTATTCACCCTTCAAAGACGTGCTTTCTCAAAAGCCTTTTAATGAGGCCTAGGACAGGATTGCCAGGGCTTGAGTCAGGATTCGAGGGGATGAAGAGAGAGATGCGGAGGAAGGAACTGTAGAACTGGTGACAGATGGAATGCGGGAGGGCTAAATCAGGAGTCAGGTCTGCTAAGATAGCAACTGTGAAAGGCAAGCCGGGGAAGGCCCAGGAGCCATGGCTTACAGAGATTCAACTTGAGTTCAGATCTCATTAGAAGCAGCTCAGAAATATCTCTGTTGGCGGGGCGCACATTCGGATAGAAAGCTGACGTTCTGTTAGCCAGGGCAGAGTGGTAATTGCCTGGCCAATTTCCTCTGTCCCTGGCACATTTTTACACTGATGGAATCATGGCCGAACCTAAACCAGGGCTGGGGTGGGGCGAACCACCCAGGTGAGTGTCGGGGGTGGAACTCCTGAGGACTCTGCTCTCGCTTTTCACTGCAGTTCTCACCACACCTAGGATGCTGTTCCCATTTTCTTCAGTTCCTCAGGTTAGAGACTTCTTTCAGAAAAAAAGGCTTCTTCACGCCAGTGTTAGGTGCATAGAATGCCACCATCCAAATGCCACAAGCACTTAGGATTATTCTCCAGGAGTCAAACCGGAATGTTGAATGGACAAGGGTGTTGAATCCACGAAGAGAATGTTGTTGGTTTTTTTTTTTCAGTTGTGGTAAGATATAGACAATTAACATTAAATTTACCCTTTAACCACTCTTAAGTGCAAAACTCAGTGGTATCAAGCACAGTCACGCTGTTTGTGCAACCGTGAACACTCACCATGCCCAGATCTTTTTCATCGCCCCACACCGAAACTCGGTACCCACTAAACAGTAACTCCCTGTTTTCCATCCCCTCAGTCCCTGCTAACCACTATCCTACTCTGTCTCTAGAATTTGCCTATTCTCAGCACCTTATCTATGTGCAATCATACACTGTCATCCTTCCAGGCTTGGCTTCTTTCACTCACCATAATGTTTTCAAGGTTCAACCATGTTGTGGCAGATACTGGAATTTCCTTCCTTTTTTGAGGATGAATATTCCATGAAGAAAACTTTTGAGACAGCTTTCTCTAGAATGGAGTTAGATAGGAAGGGTTAACTCTAGTTTTGAGAACACTTAGTTGGGTACACTATGTTTTAACTAATTTCTGAATAGTAGAATCCAAACCAATTAACTGGTACAGTTATTTAAATATAATATAAACACAAGCAAATGAAGCACAGTTTCAAACACAAATGCAGATGGATTCACACATCTTAAAAATAAATAAATGTGTGAAGTAGTAATTATAGTTTTTTACAGTAAAACATCTTATAAGGTGTCATAGATAAAATTCCAAATAAATCCAGAGAAGGTTAGATGCAAGCATTGCAAAACTACCTCTAGTTACAGGATTTATGTGAGTCAGGATTACAAAGGATTACAAAGGTGGTCCTTTAGGGCTTTGGAGGAGTATCTTGTCCCAGATCGGCATGAGAGGAAAAAAGTATAACTGACTTACTTGTTCTAGAAGACATCAAATCTTCATTCTGATCTGGGTTATTGATTCAAGAATGACTAATATCTTTTTCAACTGAAAGTGCAATTGAAATGTGTCCCCAGGTTTACACAATTGAAATTTTTAAATGTACCAATCTAAGATAATAGTTCAGTAACCTAACCAAGGTCAGTATCGCCTTCCCCAACACTGTTGAAAGCCACCTCTGTATGACACGAGTGTCCCACAACTGTTGGCACTGACATGTATACCCTCGACAGGCACCGCCGTTGCACAGGGTACATAACATTAGATATTAATCCCACATTTTACACATCCTTGGAATGTTCCCAGTCAAAAATTCATGAGACTGCCTGGTAACATACTTAAATTTTATTGCAAAATTTCTCAGAGCCTTCATTATGCTAATATTCATTGTGCCTCTTCTGGAGAGAACAGTCTACGGCAGGCTCTCGGCAGAGAGTTCCTACGTGTAGGGAAGTGCTGGGTCTGATAATGGGCTCGAGAGGAGCCATACAAACGGTGAAAGGATTTTTAAATTGCACCTACAGCTCGATGTTGAAAACCATGTGTTCTTCTGTAGGAAGGTGACTAGTGATTAAGAAGAGCACAAGCTTCGGGCAAAACAAAACAAAGCAAAATTGGATTCAAATCCCAATTCTACTCCCCTTGTAGCTAATGTGGGCTATTTAACCTCAATTGGTCTCAGTTTTCTGTCTACCTTAGTAAATTGAACCAGGATGATAGAATATACTATTTAATTATATCAATTTAGGGTAGCCAGGAGACTAAAAAAACAACACATATTGTATCAGAGATGTTAGTATAAAGCATTGTTATCTGCAACAAGTTAAGAGGAACATGAGGGTATCTCAGAGGTAGCAATGCAGAAAGCAACTACCATCCACAGGGCTGGGGAAACAAAGTGAAGGAGTTGAAATTATAAAAATTTACAAGTTTGGAAGAGGGGACCCACAGAGCTGAAACACTCAGACCTCTGAGGACGGGGTGCCGCTGGGCTGGGGCTGGCATCCTGGCGTGGGTCGGGGTGAGGAAGCAGGCTACAATCTGGATTCACTTGCTGTTCCTGGACACAACCGCCACTGCCAAGGTAAAGAAGCGAGGTTGGGTGATGTTCATGGGAACTGAAAAGCCACAGGAGGCAGGAAGGAGTAAACCCTTCTTCCTCCCATATTCCCGTCTCCTTCCGTCGCTCTGATTTGCAGAGCCTCACAGGGAGTCAGCTGGCAAAGTGCAGGTGTGGTTTGCAGAGTACTAACCCAGCATCACAAAGCAGGGTGTAGAGCGGCAGGTTTGGAGCGGAAAGATACTAGCTCAATCACTGGAACAAATACAAAGCATTTAGAGCTTAGAAAGTGTATGTCAGCTCGTGCTCCTCCTCCTAACCTGACTGACTCAGTCTGTGCCTGGTATAGATCTGCAGAATTTCTGTAGGGCCTAGCTCTGAAAAAGAAAGATGAGATTAAAGGCCTGGAGGTTCAACTAATGAAATAAAACAAACAAGGCAGGCTTAACATCACATCTCAAAAATGTCTAAAACCGAAACTCTTATAACCAATGTCCACAGCAGCATTATTCCTATGATGAAAAAGCAGACAAATCCAAATGTCCATCAACTGATGAATGGTGAACACACATGGTATATTGTCAATAAAAAGAAATATTGATTCATGCTTTAACATGGGTGAACCTTAAAAACATTATGCTAAGTGATATTTGTGGTCAGTCACTAAAGGCCACATGTTGTGTGATTCCATTTGGGATTTACATGTGATTTCATTCCATGAAACGTCCGGCACAGGCAGATCTGTAGAGACAGAAAGTAGATCCGTGGTTGCCTCAGGCTGGGGGAATACGGTACAGATTGGGAGTGACTGCTAATGTGCACCAACTTTCTCTTCAAGGGTAAGTGAAATATTCTGAAGTTGACTGTAGCGGTGGTTGAAAAACTCTGAGTACCTTAAAACTGTTGGTGGTGCATTTTGAATGGGAAACTGTATGGTGTATAAACTGTATGTCTGTGAAGCTATTAAGAAAAAAAAAGACAAAACAAAAAAGGCTACACAGATTTTGCCATGTTCACTAGAACACTTGCTCTTGGAATCCCGAGCCACCATTTAAGCAAGTGACTAGCCTGAGACCACCAGGCTGGGACAAAGACCAAGCCACATGCCATCCTAGCTCAGCCCAGCTTTTAAGTCATTATAGCCAAATATATGAGTGAAGAAGCTCCTGTAAGATTATAGCTCTCTGGCCTTTGAGTCAATTCCAGTAATTCGAGTCCTCCCAGCGAAGGTCCCGGGTAGGCTCAGCCCGGCCGCATCCTGTCTCCTTCACTGACCCCCAAGTCTGTGAGCATAATAAAACGGTGGTTATGTCATACCGCTCCATGTTGGGATGGTTTGTAAAGACCACTCTTAGAGTTTTCTTCCTACCTCAGTCTTCTTGGTCTACTGGTTTCTCCCAAATCTCCCTGAATGTTGGGAGTCTCCCCTCAGTCTGGGGACTTCTGTTCCTGTGGTCACTGCCTTGGTGATCTTCACACAGAATCATGGCTTTAAATACCACATTGATTACCCAAAATTTGTAACTCCAGCCAGCCCTGTCCCAGAACTTCTGATTACTGCATTCCCGTTTATTTGACATCCCTACTTGGATTGTTGGAAAGTAGCAATTAATCTACATAAACCAAATATTTTATCTAATAAGCCAGTCAAATGAAAACACTCTTCACTGCTTACCAAAAATTCTGACATAAGCCTCTATGAATCCATTTACTTGTTTTTACTTGATTACCTACCAGATTCCTCATATTGTCACTGAGGGCAGAAAAACAATTACTCCAACTGCAGCACAAGGAGCTAAGAGCAAATCATCCTTAAGAATTGTGGAAATGATGGGTGAGGAGGTAAACAAAGCGTGGTGTATGCATACAATGGAACGTTATTCAGCCTCAAAAAGGAAGGAAATTCTAATGCATGCTGCAGCACAAACCTTGAAAACATTATACTCAGTGAAATAAGCCAGATACAAAAGGACAAATACTATATGACTCCACGTAAATGAGGTACCTAGAACAGTCAAGTTCATGAACACAGAAAGTATGATGGTGGTTACGAGGGGCTGAAGGAAGGGGTAATGGGGAATTATTGTTTGATGGGTACAGAGTTTCGTTTTGCGTTGATGAAAAATTCTGAAGATAGATACCGGTGATGGTTGTACAGCAGTGTGAATGTACTTAATGCCATTGAAGTGTACACTTAAGAATGGTTAAAATGGTAAATCTTACGTTATGCATATTTTATTACAATAAAACAAGTTATGAACAATGGAGTAAGACTACAGGTGGAACAGAGAATGAGCCCAGGACAGCTTAGGTACGAGTAGACCTGCAAGGGAAGCAGGGTGGCTAGAACAGGGCAAATGATCCCTGACATTCTCTGCTCCGCAGCACAGAGGGAGTTCCTCAGATGGACGGTCAGAAGGGCAGCTACCTGCAGCAGGGACAGTAGCTTCTGGCTGCCCTGCCTCCAGCGACAGGGCTGGAACACAGCCTTCGGGATGTCTGAGGCGGGGCTGCGCCTCAAATAAGCCGCCAGTGCCCCTTTTAGGCACAAATACTTTGAGGCCAGGAGCCTATTCTGATGCTTTTTAGCCCAGACTCCCAAAAGGTATCTGGCACCTAGAAGGTATTTCTTACGTAGCTATTGAATGTAGATAAAAGTCTGATTTGGTTTATGGATGGAAGAATAGATAATGCTTTTTTGAGAGTGCTGTATTTAATTAGAATGAAATGGTATTATGTAAAAACACTGATACAAAGATAAAACATTATTTTTAACACAAGCAGGAGAAGAAAAGCTGGAAAATCTCCCTGAATGTCACAATTTGCTATGATCTAATTTCTGTGTGAGATGAAGGCAATTCCCATTGAAGATACAGGCCACTCTGAGTCACCTTTCTCTTCTTAGTCACCTTGGAAAGAGTGGGGGATGCGGCCTTGTCGCCCCCTCAGGGCCCTCAGCTCTTATGAGGATATCATAAGGAATGAACACAGTAATTTACCATTCAGAAGAATATGGGGTTTATTTAGAATAAAAACACACTAGAAAAAAATAGTCATTTGTTTCTTTTAGTGAGTTTTTTGGCTCTCAGTCCCTCCGGTTTTGGGTGGATGTGCTGTGCAGGAAGGAAGTCTAAGGTAAGGCATTAAGATCTTCCCTGGTAGATCACAGTCTGTTAATCTAATCACATTTGACAGTAAATTAAATTATCCAAGAAATTTTATTATTCTTGTTTTATATACCTGCTTCCTATAAATGAGTGTCATTCAAATCTGTGATACACTAAGAATGATCCAGAACTGTATCGTGCATGTATAATTTAAGAACCTATATTTAAAAATTAACATGTGTGTATTATGTGACTATGATTATAAGGAAAATTAGAAAACAAACAGGTGGATATTTATAAAAACTGGTATTTCAGGGAAGGACATACATTTAGAAGCCCTTTCCAACTCCTGTGTGAGCTGGGGAACATGCAATTACTTTAAGAAGAATTCAATTTTTCCCATTGCACTCTGGACTATGGTGAAGGAAAAACATTCAGAAATCTTCAGACTTTCACTTCCTCAAATTTTAGATGGATTGCTTTTTGGAATTTTTCTAATTGATATTAGCTGATAAAAGGCCAAACATTTACTTTCTTCTCAAGAGCTGATGTATTTTTATGTATTAACAAAGATGGTATTCCAGTATTTACCATATTGAATAGGAAGGAATAATTAAATTTCATCATCCAGGTACCGCACAAATAGGAAGTTAAAATAGAATTTTCACTGACAGTCAACACTGTAGAGTCCACGTTATGATTGATTCCAAGAACGCAAATTTCTGCATATTTAGTGGAAATTACATCTTCAGTGGCAACGACATCTTCAAAGAGTTTTCGGTTTGTCTTTATCTTTCTCCTTGCGACTGCAAAGTGCAAAAGATTCCTGAACGAACTGCCTGCACATGGGGCACCGCTGGAAGTACCTCACGCAGCCGTCGCACAGGCACGTGTGCCTGCAGGGCAGGAGCACCCAGTTCACCGCCCCGTTCTGGCACACCACGCAGTCCTTGCTGTTCTCCTCCGGGGCGTCCGCCTCGCCTTCAGAGAGGCCAGCCTTCTCCAGCAAACTGTGGTCCGTGCTTTCTTCCTCAGGGGAGGAGTTGCTGGAAGGAGCGGAATTGTTATTTGCGGACATGAAAAGTTGCTGAAAAATCAAAGAAACAAGTTTAAAGATAATTACAAATGACAACTACTCTTTAACCCTGGGGGTCATAAGAGCTGCTTAAAATTTATGAGCTGGCAAATCCAACAGCAAATCACAGTTAACTTCTATGGTAACTAACTGAAAAATATTATCCCTTTATAGATGGTGATTCTTTGAAACTGTGAACAGAAGAGACAAGGATAAGACTGCAGGGTCCAACTTACCTTGAGATCATAAAATTGACCTTGAGGCAGGAGTAAATATTGATATAATATTCTACAGGATAGTTTATAAGTTTTGTCAGGAATATGAATTATTGACACCATGGAAATCTAAAATAAAAATTGAACACCAGTCAGTACTTAACCTCTTTATATTATTTCACAGATACATGAACATGTGTCTCAAATAAAAATAATAAGTTGATAAATTAGAAAACTTACAATAATTTAAATCAGTCACTATAGAGGAACCAGTTACTGACATATTTTTGCCAGAGTTATCTTAATTATACTTGATTTCAAATTTAATGTGATCCCAACAAAAAAAATACCATTAAACTTTTTTATACCTGAGTTGACTCTAAAATTTTCATATGGAAAAAACACACAAGAATAGCTAGAAAAATACTGAAAGGAAGGCTATGCGTAGGGGCTAAGCCTGGTCAGATATTAAAACAAACTACTGAGCTTCTAAAATTAAAACAGCGTGGTACTAGTGCATGAATAGACAAATGAAAAACAATAAACAGTCCAGAAACAGACCCAATTATATCTACAAATATGATAAAGGTGGCATCTCAAATCACTGGGCAAAGAGAGCCTTTTTAACAAACGTATTAGGAGACCTGAATAGCTACCTGGAGAAACAAAAATTAGATTTATTCCTCATACCATACACAAAAATAAACTCCAAAAGCACAAGAGATCTAACTGTAAAAAATAAAACTATACACGTAGTACTACAGAGAAAACGTGTGCATTTCTTTTTAGTCTTGGTGCAGGGAAAGACTTTCTAACTGTAACTCACACCCAGAAGCAGATAAATTTGACAAATCTGACTACATAAAAATTTTAAACTTGCATGACAAAAAGCAACATAAGCAAAGTTAAAAGATATATGGCAAACTGGAATAAAATATTCACAATGTATATCACAGACTAAGGGTTCATATTCCTAACTGCTAAACAACTTTTTAAAATTGAAGAAAAAGTGACCAAATATCCCCTAGAAAAATGGGCAAAAGACATGAACAGACAATTCACAAAAGATATAAACATGGTCCTTAGACATATTAAAAGATGTTCAATTTTACATACATGATAAATGTAAATAAAAAATTCACTAAGATACCATTTCTCACTCATCACATTAACGAAAACTCAAAAGTGTGTCAATACACTCTCTGAAGTCATAATCATTCTCATATATTGCTGGTGGAAACATGTAAACAGAAAAAAAGAAGGTTCAACTCCAAAGGCACAACCCCAAAAGAAGGGAATTTGGGAATTCAGAACAGATGACATGTACTTACCCTCCAACCATCCAACCTCAACAACAGTAAAACACACACGCACAGGTTGCTGTAACAAGACGAGCTGTAAGTGCAGAATACTGGACACTACCCAACGTCCAAACACGGGAGATTGAAAAATGGCACCTGTACACCCCACATACAGCGGAGGGTTATGCAGCTTAAGACAAACCAAACCAACGTGAGAAAGATCTCTACCAACTGGTCTAGAGGGATTTCTACAAGATACTGCAACGTATGAAAAACAAGAACATTCATAGTATACACAGTGTGCTGACTTCAGGGTAGAAGAGAAGGGGAAGTGAGAAATAAATAAATAAATAAATAAATGTGTATATTTATAATCTTATCATTGCAGTAAGAAACATATGAAGGAGAAACCAGAAAATAATGACAACAATGACCTTGGTTAGCTACAGGGATTGGGGTGTGAGAGTGAGGGAGGGTATACAGAAAACAGCAACATCTGAGTATTTGACTTAATATAGTTTTTATACTTTTGGGAGAACTAATTCAAGTAATTTATGAACACAGTGTTTTACCATAAAACTTCAGTTTTTGGCAGGAGATGACAGTTTGAGCACAAAAATAATTAAATTCAGTAATTAAACCACTATGAAACACATAAACAAAAAATAAATAGTAGGTCTCTTGCTTCTAAACTACCAACTGCTGACCAGAGGGCAAAAACTAGAAAATAGTCACTTCGCAACCACCACAGGAAAGACAAAAGCTGGTAGGAACCCTCCAGGAACTTCAGCGCAGGGGGAAATGCTGATCCAGAGTGGGATAGACCTGCACGACCTTAAAGTGCCTCCCTACGGATGGCGCATGATCTGCAAAGGAAGGAAAAGGGGACGGTGGAGAAATCAGAGAGCACCGTGACTGAGAGGTCACACTTAGTGTCACCAGTGACAGGAGCGAACCTCGCCTGCCTCTGAAGGTGATGGCCTGTGAGCCTGAGTCATTGCCCGTGCCTGATACCGGCTGAACACACACGGCTCCAATGTGATCATGGTGAACTGTCAGCTAAGCAAAACGGGAAGTGTTCCATTTTGCACACGGGATGTGTGTGTGACTGTATTCTTCAAACAGTGCTAACGTCCTAAAAGACCAGGAGGAGCTACAGATGTATTCCAGATGAATGGAGGCTAATGACACGTGACAGATACCGTGTCTGGACCAGAATCTGTGCTGGAGGGGGACGCTGTGAAGACTACTGTCGGATCAGCTAATGCATTGGAATACAGGTAAAGACTGCATAAAATAAAATAGCAATGTTAGATTTATAAAGTTGATCATTATCATATTGTGATTACTAAGAGAACATCCCTATTTTTAACAACTACATACTGAAATATTTAGGAGTAAAAATCATCACGCATACAACTTACATTCAAATCACTCATTAAAAACATATCTATACACACATATACATACCTACATATACAGCAAATAATGAAAATGTGCAATGTTAACAGTTAACTACAGGGTTCTAGGTAAAGGATATATGGATGTTCTTTTTATTTTTACAAGTTTTTGAAATTATGTCCAAATAAAAAGATTTTTTAAAAAACTCTACTGTAGTTATAAACATACAATATTCTTTACAGCTTTATAAAGATTAATTTGGCAATCACTTCAAGGGCTTTTAATACTAAATCAATTTTGTATTAACAATTGGTAAAAGATAGCAATGTTATCACCTCATACTAACAATCTTGTCATTTGATTTAATAGTAAAAGACTCTGAAGCTACTATAATGCTAGTTACAAATATATATGTAGTTGTAGGTATATATTTTATATGAAGACGATGTTAATAACCTAACACTAAATGAAAACAGGTCACAAAAATAGTGTGTGTAAGAAGTTGATCCCATTTCTGTTTAAATACTACCTATATAAAGGCCTGGAAAGATACAAATATTCACAGTGGTTATCTTTGGATGATGGGATAAACATGATTACACTTTTTTCTGTCTGGCTTATCTGGCATTTTTAACATTATTGCTGCCATAAACATGCATTGTTTGAGTAATTACAAAAAACAAACTAATTATGTGAAAATGAAAAAAATTTAAAGTCAAAATCTTGTAGTAACAATCCCCGCTTCCCTTTATCTACCTGTGATAACGAGCTGATTTCTAACTACACTGTTTAAATGTAATTTTTTACTGTTGCAATAGGAATGGGAGAGTTTATTTTTTTTCAGATTTAGTCTCTGACTCCCAGATAAAATACTGAAAAACCACTTACAAAAAAGAATTATGAAATGCTCAGTTTGCTTTTAAAATTACAGAGAGGATGACTTCCGGCCAAGATGGAGGCGTAGCTGGACACGCTGTGCCTCCTCTCACAACCAAGATTAAGGACAACAAAACTACAGAACCCCCCCCCCAAAAAAAAAAAACAGAAAACCCAACCAGGACAGAGAGAAAATTGAATTGTGCGGGAGTCCGAAAACAATGATTCACCCAGACTGGTAAGAGAGGCGGAGTTGGATCGGGGTGGGATAAGCCAGCGGTGGTCCCGGGCTCGCAGTCACTACAGGCCCACGAGGAGGCCAAGGGGGGTGCACAGGCTGGCGGACCAAGGACACACATTCACACACAGATAACCAGGCGAAAATGGGCAGCAAGACAGATTGCACAATGCAGGGCCCCAGCGCCCGGAGGTGAAGCCTAAAAGCACCCATTGGAAATACTTGTAGGGGCTGAAGTGCTGGGAGGGAGTCCCAGCCTCATAAGAGAGTTCATTGGGGAGACCCACAGGGTACTGGAGCGTGCACAGGCCCACCCACATGGAAATCAGCACCAGAAGGGCCCAATTTGATAGGGGAAGGAGGCTGAGGGGACTGGACTCTGCAAAGAAGCGCGGAGCACGTGCCATTGTTCCCTCTCGGACCCAGCCCCCACATCCAGCATCACAACCCAGTGACTGGGCTGCCTTGCCCTGGTGAATGCCTAAGGCTCCACCCCTCACTATGTAACAACCGCGACTAGACAAAAACAAAAAAACCAAAACCAAGGATGGCTCAAAAGGGAGAACAGACCAGGGCCCCAGAGCTAATTCATCTGAGTGACCAGGAGGTGGTCAACCTATCAGATTCAGAGCTCATAGCACTGGTAGCCAACCTATCAGAAGCACAGTTCAAAGCTCTGGTGACTAGGAAGCTCACAGAATTGGTTGATTTTGGTCACAAATTAGAGGAACAAATGGAGGCTACAATAAGTGAAATGAAGGAAAATGCACAGGGAACCAATAGTGATGAGAGGAAAACTGGGACTCAGATCAATGGAGTGGACCAGAAGGAAGAAACAAACAACCAAACAGAAAACAAGGAAGAAACAAGAATTCAAAAAAATGAGGAGAGGCTTAGGAACCTCCAGGGCATCTTTAAATGTCCCAACATCCGAATTATAGGGGTACCAGAAGGGGAAGAAGAAGAGCAACAAGTGGAAAACTTATTTGAACAAATAATAAAGGAGAACTTCCCCAATCTGGCAAAGGAAATAGTCTTCCAGGAAGTCCAGGAAGCTCAGAGAGTCCCAAAGAAGTTGGATCCGAGGAGGAACACACCAAGGCACATTATAATTACATTACCCAAGATGAAAATGAAGGAGAGAATTCTAGAAGCAGCAAGGGATAAGGGGACAGTCACCTACA
The DNA here is from genome assembly GCA_004027475.1 of Anoura caudifer. Taxonomy (NCBI): domain Eukaryota; kingdom Metazoa; phylum Chordata; class Mammalia; order Chiroptera; family Phyllostomidae; genus Anoura; species Anoura caudifer. The sequence goes on from PVKU01003983.1 coordinate 160,572, forward strand.
AAGGAGTTCCCATCAGACTGTCAGCTGATTTCTCAAAAGAGACCTTACAGGCAAGAAGGGGCTGGAAAGAAGTATTCCAAGTCATGAAAGGCAAGGACCTACATCCAAGATTGCTCTATCCAGCAAAGCTTTCATTTAGAATGGAAGGGAAGATAAAGTGC